>JAYJMJ010249781.1:0-37896 GCA_036873875.1 Laminaria ephemera | reverse complement strand
ACGATAGATCCGGATGCGACAGGCACTTCAAGTACCGGGTTCGAGAACCAGGCGACTTCAACAGGTGAAGGACTGGATGAAAACGGCAATCCACTGACCGATGGCTCAGGTAACCCGATCACAGCGACAGATGAAAGTGACAACGGAATAGATCCGGTCGGAGAAAACGCAGAAGACGATGGTGATGGCACGTTTGGAAACGATCCGACACCGATTGTTATAGCCGACATAGCGGTAGCGAAGCAGGTGTTTGGTACACCAACGTTGCTGAGTAACGGTAACTTCGAAGTGACGTATGAGCTGGTGACAGAGAATACGGGTAATGTGGCGCTTGCGGATCTGACGTTAGTAGAAGATCTGGCGAGTCAGTATGGCACGGCGATGATCAGTGCCGGTAACGTCACACTGGTCACAGGTCCATCAGATGCAACAAGCAACGTTGTGGTTGATGGGGCGTGGGATGGCAATGCCAGTACCGAGATGCTGGATCAGGTGGCAGCAACATCACTGGCAGTCGGAGACTCGTTTGTGGTGCAGTTTACGGTCGAGGTAGATCCGGATGCGGTAGGAGCGCCGGGTGCGCTGGAGAACCAGGTGACGGCAGGTGGTGATGCAGTTGATGCCAACGGTAATTCAATTACTGATGGATCCGGTAACCCGATAGTAGTCACCGATGACAGTGACAGCGGAACCAATCCGAACACTACAAATGCAAGTGAAGACGGTGACACGGGAGGATCAGATGATCCGACGCCGTTACTGTTACCAGCGGTAGGTCTTGCGAAGACGGCTGGAGATGCGGTAGCGAACGGAGAGAACTTTGATATACCGATCACGTTTGTGTACGAGAACATAGGAACGGTAGATTTAACGACGTTATCACTGACCGATGATATAGCTGCACAGTTTGGAAACGCGTTTGTTGGTCTAGTACCAGCGAGTTTAGGTGTTCAGAACTTCGCAGGAACGGGAACCGCACCGGGTGCTAATTCGGCGTGGGGGAGTGATACCACGGAAGACATGCTTGATGGTACCGGTCAGGTGAATATAGGAGACAGCTTCGAAGTTGTCTTCACAGTGACAATCGATCCGGATGGAATAGACAGTGTGTCGCAGGGGCTGGAGAACCAGGGCAGTGCTGCAGGTGTAGGCATCAACCCTGACACAGGCGTGGCAGACCCGACTCTTGTTGCCACAGATGATTCAGACAACGGAACAGATCCGGGCGCAGAGAACGGAGAAGACAATGGTGATGGTACGTTCGGCAATGACCCGACGCCAATCATCATTGCCGATGTAGCAGCGGCGAAGGAGGTAACAGGAACACCGACGCTACTGAGTAACGGTAACTTCGAGGCGACGTATCAGGTAGTAATAGAAAATACCGGAACGGTGGATCTTGCAAACCTGACACTGGCCGAAGATTTGTCATCGCAGTTTGGAAGTGCGTATGTGAACGCCTACGACCTTTCGTTAGTGACAGCGCCATCAGATGCTGGCAGTGCAGTGACGCTCGACAGTGCAAACTGGAATGGTGGAACGGTCTCAGAAATTATCGACGCGACAGTACCGTCCGCGCTTTCAGTCGGAGACTCGTTTGTCTTCCAGTTCACTACAGAGATTAACTCGTCCGGAACTACGCTTGAGAACACGGTTACTGTCGGTGGCGATGCAGTGGATACCAATGGTAACCCGCTGACCGATTCTTCAGGTAATCCGATTGTTGTCACAGATGATTCGGATAGCGGCGCAGACGCTTCGGGTACTAACCCGGGTGCATCGGGTGATAGCAGCACGTCAGATGATCCGACACCGATTGCACTTCCAGCGGTTTCCGATCTGGTGACAGTGAAAACACTGGCCAGTGGTGACGGTACACCGGAAGAGGGAAGTATTGTCACCTTTGAAATTGCAGTGACTAACGAGGGTCGAAACCCTGCAACCGGTGTTTCACTCACTGATTTGTTGCCAGACACACTGACTGCAACACCTAACAACGGTGCAGTAAGTCAGGGCTCTTATGATGCAACAGCGGGTCTCTGGACAGTAGGTGCAATCGCAGTCGGTGACACAGCCGTATTAACACTTGAAGGTACAGTTAATGTTGGTGAGGGTGGCAACACGATAACCAATACTACTTCTGCGGCTACAGGTGATCAGCTTGACCCGAATACCGCAGGTGATGATCTTACCGAAGCGGTTGTTGTTGATCCGGATGCTGATCTTGTCACAGTTAAAACACTGGCCAGCAGTAACAGTGTACCGGAGGAAGGTGAAACGGTCACATTCCAGATTGTGGTGGATAACAACGGTGCAGCGCAGGCAACTAATGTTTCGCTTACCGATCTGTTACCGGCTGGCCTGACAGCGTCTGCGAATAATGGCACTGTAAGTCAGGGTGCCTATGATCCTGTTACCGGTATCTGGACAGTAGGTACGCTGGACGATGGTGGCAGCGCTAAATTGACACTGGAAGGAATCGTAGACGTTGGCGAAGGTGGCAACATCATCAACAATATCACGACTGCTGCAACAGGAGATCAGCCTGACCCGGGTACCGTTGGTGATGATCTGCAAGAGTCAGTAGCGGTTGATCCGAATGCAGACCTGGTAACGGTAAAGACACTTGCCAGCGGAGATAGTACTCCGCAAGAAGGCGACGCAGTCACGTTCCTGATAATGGTAGATAACAATGGTGCAGCGCAGGCGACTAACGTATCGCTTACTGATCTGTTACCAGCAGGCTTGACGGCGACTGCGAACAACGGTGCGGTTAGTCAGGGTACGTATGACGCTGTTACCGGAGTCTGGACAGTAGGCACGATGGCCGATGGTGGCAGCGCAACACTCACTCTGGAAGGAACCGTAAACGTAGGTGAAGGTGGTAACTCCATCATCAATGTTACGACAGCGGCTACAAGCGATCAGCCAGACTCAAGTACAGCGGGCGACGACCTTGATGAGTCAGTGATTATTGATCCCGACGCAGATCTTGTCACAGTGAAGACCCTTGCCAGTGGCAACAGTGTGCCTGAAGAAGGTGACACAGTGACATTCCAGATTGTGGTAGATAACAATGGTGCTGCACAGGCTACCAATGTATCGCTGACAGATTTATTGCCGGCAGGCTTAACAGCGACAGTGAACAACGGCACGGTCAGTCAGGGTGCTTATGATGCGGCTAGTGGACTCTGGACGATCGGCACCGTAGCCGATGGTGACAGCGCTACGTTAACGCTGGAAGGCACTGTAGATATTGGTGAAGGTGGTAACACCATCACTAACGTGACGACGGCTGCAAGTGGAGATCAACCGGACCCGGGTACGGTTGGCGATGACCTTGATGAAGCAGTAGTGGTTGATCCGAACGCTGACCTTGTCACAGTGAAGACTCTGGCGAGTGGAAACAACGTTCCATTGGAAGGCGAGGTAGTTACCTTCCAGATCGTTGTAGATAACACGGGTGCTGCACAGGCGACTAATGTATCGCTTACTGATCTGTTGCCAGCAGGCTTAACAGCGACAGTGAACAACGGCACGGTCAGTCAGGGTGCTTATGATGCGGCCAGTGGACTCTGGACGATTGGCACCGTAGCTGATGGTGACAGCGCTACATTAACGCTGGAAGGCACTGTAGATATTGGTGAAGGTGGTAACACCATTACTAATGTGACGACGGCTGCAAGCGGAGATCAACCGGATCCAGGTACGGTTGGCGATGACCTTGATGAAGCAGTAGTGGTTGATCCGAACGCCGACCTTGTCACAGTGAAGACTCTGGCGAGTGGAAACAACGTTCCTTTGGAAGGCGAGGTAGTTACCTTCCAGATCGTTGTAGATAACACGGGCGCTGCACAGGCGACTAATGTATCGCTTACTGATCTGTTGCCGGCAGGCTTAACTGCCACGGCAAACAATGGCGTGGTTAGTCAAGGCGCCTATGATGCAGTGACAGGAGTCTGGGCAGTCGGGGTATTGGCCGATGGCGCAAGTGCGACGTTAACCCTGGAAGGTACAGTGGATGCAGGTGAGGGTGGCAATACCATCACTAACGTCACGACAGCAGCAAGCGGAGATCAGCCGGACCCAGATACAACTGGTGATGATCTTGTAGCGTCAGTCGATATTGATCCGAACGCTGATCTTGTCACAGTGAAGACTCTGGCTAGTGGAAACAGCGTTCCTCTGGAGGGTGAGACAGTCACTTTTCAGATTGTTGTAGATAACACTGGTGCAGCGCAGGCGACTAATGTAACGCTTACCGATCTGTTGCCAGCAGGTTTAACAGCAACGTCGAACAATGGCGCAGTAAGTCAAGGTGCTTATGATGCAGCTACAGGGGTCTGGACGATAGGCACAGTAGCGGATGGTGGTAGCGCTACACTAACGCTGGAAGGCATTGTGGATGCTGGTGAGGGTAACAACACAATTACTAATGTGACCACAGCTGCAAGCGGCGATCAGCCGGATCCGGGTACCGTTGGTGATGATCTTGATGAGGCAGTAGTGGTTGATCCTGACGCTGATCTGGTTACGGTGAAAACACTAGCCAGTGGTAACAGTACGCCATTGGAAGGTGAGACAGTTATCTTCCAGATTGTGGTAGGCAACAATGGTGCAGCGCAGGCAACTAATGTATCGCTTACCGATCTGCTACCAGCCGGGTTAACTGCCACCGCGAATAACGGCACTGTAAGCCAGGGTGCTTATGATTCGGTAACCGGAGTCTGGACTGTTGGAACAGTAGCGGATGGTGACAGCGCGACCCTGACATTGGAAGGCACTGTAGATGTTGGTGCAGGTGGTAACACTATCAGCAACATCACAACAGCTGCAAGCGGAGACCAGCCAGATCCAACCGCGGTGGGCGATGATCTGGATGAATCGGTTCAAGTTGTAAACAATCCACCGGTATTGACCATTGTAGATCCCGAGCCGGGCTCACCGATAATTGACCCCAAAGATCCGGATAATATTATTGTTCCGGCAGTTGACGGGGAGCCGTTAACCATTGATCTTGATAACTATCTGGTTGATCCCGAAGGCGGCGAGCTTATTATCGATTTTGATTCGCTACCAGAGGGAGCGACTTTCAATCCAGAGACAAACGAACTGACGTTCATTCCGACAATTGATAACACGGGTGATACTGTCTTACCAGTGACTGTCACAGATAGCGCTGGAAATATAATCACACCGACAATCACCATACAGCCGGTCAATCCGCCGCCTGTTGCAGCACCTGATGTTGTAACGACTGAGTCGAACATGCCGGTAGTTGTCGATTTTCTGTCTAATGATGTTGATCCCGATAACGACGCACTGTCTCTACACGGCATCCCTGCGTTGCTTGATCCCTCCACTGGCACACTGGAACTGATCGGAGGCAACTGGGTCTTCACGCCCGCACCAGGGTTCACGGGCGACGCAGTGATTGCCTATACCTTGCAGGATGAGGACGGCAATACTTCGACGTCAACTCATACCGTAGTCGTAGCCGAGGTTTCGTTCGTAGAGCCCGGGCTAGGTGAGTCCACACCTGAGTTGGTGCATGTAGATTTTCTGCAGGCACGGGAAATTGACGTACCGGACTATGAACGCGATTACCTTCGAACTCCCATCGAAAGTGAGCTGGTGATTCTGAACATGGCAGAGAACTTGTCTGCCCATGACCTGAGAATTATTCCAATAGTCGAGACGAATGGCCTGTCGGAAGGGTTTTCTTCCGGTAAAGGCTATAGAGGCACTAACAGTGTGGATCCTACAGACGAGTGTGGTCGATTCTTTATCGATACGATTGTAAAACCTGATGTTTTATCGGTAATTGCCCGAAGCACAATTGATCCGGAGCGATCCGCTGGTGTAATCGGCTTCAGTGCGACACTTGCCAGTGGTGCTCCGCTGCCAGGCTGGATATCCGAGGTGGCAGATGGAGAGTACCTGATAGAACGATCTGTAGACATTGAGGTAGTTGCTTTGCGACTGGTCGCCCACAGGGAAAGCGGCAGCAGCCTGGTCAGGATCGTTGAAATAGACACGCTCACCGGAGAAATCAGAGAGCAGGAGCAGCAACTTGCTAATTTCGGTAGCAGCTTCTTTGAAGAGCTTCGATCAGATGCGAAGCAGCCAGTGGACGCGCAAATAAACTAGCGGCATTCATTACTGGCTTGCAAAAAATAATTAAGAAAAATTGATGGAACCGCTGTTGGCGAGTTCCTAAGAGACATTTGAGGACATACACTGATGAAAAAAGTTTCATTTTTAATTCTTGCCGGGCTGGTGGCGAGCGGCTGTAGCGTAACTCCGAAACCTCTTTCTATGGAAGAGCTACGGAGTAAGAGTGAGGCACGGCTGCAGCAATTTACCGCGAATCAGGAAGAAATATCGAAACCAATCAGTCTTTATGAGGCAATGGCGAGAGCGATCAAGTACAACCTTGATTACAAGGTTGAGCTTTATGAAGAGGCCTTGCGTGGGAGTGAAGGCAGTCTGTCGAATATGGATATGCTGCCGAAACTGGTGTTCAGTGCGGGGTTAAGTGATCGTGACAATTACAGTGGTTCGCGTTCCAGTGCATTGCTTGGAGAAAACTCGGTTGGCAATGTGTCGCTGGTGCCTTCCACTTCATCTGATAAAGATCTGGTGTCAAGTGATCTAGAGCTCAGTTGGGATGTGCTTGATTTTGGATTATCTTACGTTAGAGCGAAACAGAAAGCGGATGCGATCCTGATAGCGAATGAAAGAAAGCGAAAGGTAGCTAATCGCATTGTAGAAGACGTAAGAACCGCTTACTGGCGTGCCGTGAGTGCGGAGCGTCTGATCGACAAATTGGGCAGTCTTGAAAGTGATATAGCCAGAGCGCTGACGGATGCGGATGAGTCATACCGACAGCGAAAGACATCGCCCCTGGCGGCGTTGACCTATCAGCGTGAATTGCTGGATATACAAAGCGAAATACAATCGATGCACAACGAGCTTTTTGTAGCGAAGCGACAGTTGGCGGCACTGATGAACTTAAATCCGTCAGAAAAATTTAACCTTGTGCTGCCGACCAGAGAAGTCAAGGTGTCAGTGTTTAATATTGATCCCCACAAAATGGTGGGTGCTGCTTTGGTCAACCGGCCGGAGTTGAGAGAAATCAATTATGAACAACGAATAACAGAGAACGAAGCAACCAGTGCATTACTTCAATTGTTGCCGAATTTGAATCTATTTGGCGGTTTTAATTACAACAGTAATGACTTTATTTATAACAATAATTGGGCATCCTGGGGTGCGCAGGCGAGCTGGAATATCTTTAATGTATTTCGTTATCCGGCGCACAAACGTACAAATGAACTGGAAAAAGAACTGTTAAACCAGCGATCACTTGCGTTGACGATGGCGGTGGTTACGCAAGTGCATGTGAGTGCGAGCCGGTACAAGATAGCCAAGCGCAAGCTCGAGACGATGCGAAAATACTACGGAGTAACAAACAACATATTGAAGCAGATTGAATCGGGGTATAAAGCGAGAAAAGTAAGTTACCAGAATTTTGTTCGGGAAAAGATGAACAGCATCGTGGCTGAAGCGCAGTATGACATAGCGCAAGCGGACCTTCAGAACGCCTACGCGAATATATACGCAGCCGTGGGTCAGGATACCTTCGGGCAAATAAATGCGACTGAGTCGAGCGTTAGCGAGTTGGCAGAACACCTGCAAGCTCATTGGGGAAAGCTCAGCCGACAATTCATCCAAAAGTAATGCCGACCGGTATCTACGCAAATAGCCAGAAAAATAGCCAGAGGCTTGACATGAATCAATCTTTTAGATCAAAGCTGATCGGATACGCGCTTGTGTCCGGCACGCTTTTGACTGTAAGTCCAGTCGGGGCACAGGAGCTTGAGCCGGTACGCGGCGTAGTAAAGTCTGCTCAGGAAGCTGTTCTGACAGTAGATCTTAGCGCCCGTGTCCTTGAGACCCCGGTGGTGGTCGGTCAGGCGTTCAAAAAGGACGACTTACTGTTGAAGTTTGATTGCGAGGTGCAAATGGCAGAAGCCCGTGCGGCGAAAGCTGCGTATTCTGCGTCAAAATCTGCGCACAGTAATAATATTGAGTTACAGCAATATGGGGCCGTAGGTGATTTTGACGTCCGACAATCCAAGGCAGAGATGCAACAAGCGCAGGCTCAGGCGCAGGCGATATCGGCGCGTACCAAAGACTGCGAAATCAATGCACCGTTTGATGGCCGGGTAGCGGAGTTGGATATCAATGTGTTTGAAACTCCCGGACCCAGTCAGCCATTGATGAAAATTGTTAGCAGTGCAGAATTTGAGGTGCAACTGATCGTGCCATCTTCATGGCTTGCCTGGATTCGACCCAATGACACGTTTGAGTTCGTTGTGGATGAAACCGGTGCCAGTCACCAGGCGTCTGTCAGACAACTAGGTGCAGAGGTCGATGCCGTCAGCCGCACTGTGCCGGTGGTTGCCGCATTCACAACTTTGCCTGCACCGGTATTGGCCGGCATGAGTGGAACCGCAAAATTTACCGCGCCAAATCAATAAATACCGTCTGAAGAACACCTCGGAATTTCACTATGACAGATGCGGTAGCAGAACGCCCCGTCACGCCCACAGTCCGGACACAAGCAGTTTCGCAACACCAGAGGGGGCAACAGCACGAAGTAACTCAGGCGCCATCTCAGAGTGATTTTGCAAGCGAGTTGTTAGTCTTTGAGAGTGAGGTTCGTGCGATAGATAACGAACATGAACTTGATTTCCATTTATGCAATTCTGCCCGACGTGTAGCGCCGTTCAGGCAGTGCTTCTATGGCTCGGTGTCGAAGTCAGGTAAATTTAAATTATTGACCTCTTCCAGCGTTAGTATCGTTGATCGGAATTCGCCTTTCAGTCGCTGGATAGAAAAAATGGCGGGCCGGATAGTTCGAGACAATGAGTCGGGTCGTCAGATTCTTTTCAAGCTTCCGATGTACTGCGATGATTTGGATGAGGAAAGAGATTCTTATCCCTTTAGCGAGTTTCTCTGGACTCCGCAAGTTCAGAACGATCAGCTAATCGGTGGGACGTTGATGTCTCGGGAAAACCCGTGGAGTGATTCTGATTGTTCGCTGGTGAGCCGAATTTCAGATTTGTATCTGCACGCGCGGGCGTCAATTAAGGGTCGGAAACTGTTAACTCCGACTCGGGCCTTTGTTCGGCCCATGGTGCTGACCACGTGTCTGCTTGGGTGCGCATTGGGTTTTCTGCCTGTTTCGATCACGGCACTTGCCCCGGTTGAAGTGCTGCCGCAGCAACCGTTTGTGATCGCCGCGCCCTTTGATGGTGTAGTGAAGAAGATCACGGCTTCTCAAGGCAAGACCCTCAAGCAGGGAGATGCCGTTGTTATTTTTGATGATGTGCACCTACTGAACGAAAAGAAACTGGCTGACCAGAGAGCTGAAATAGCATCGGCACGCTACCAGCGTGCGTCGCAGGGCGCGATCGCAGATCATCGGGTGAAGCGGGAAATCGAAGTAGCAAAAGCAGAATATGAACTTGCTCAGGCTGAAAGTCGTTACGCGAGTGAGTTGCTGGATCAGGCACGAATTACTTCGCCAGTCCCGGGCATCGCTATTTTTTCAGATAAAAGCGACTGGGAAGGCAAGCCGGTTTCTGCAGGTGAAGCTATCGTATCTATTGCTGACCCTGCGCAGGTGGAATTAGGAATTGACCTGCCGGTGAAGGAAAGCATGGTTTTAACAGAAGGTGCACGAATAAAAGTGTTTCTGGATTCTGATCCCTTAAACCCGTTGGAAGCACGGCTTGTAGAGGCCAGCTATCGGGCGCAACCCGATAAAAGAGATATTCTATCGTACTCACTGAGGGCCGAATTGACTGACCCGGATCTGGAGCTGCCGAGGATAGGAGTGCAGGGCACCGCTCAAGTGTTCAGTGAGAAAGCGTCACTGGCCTACGTGATCTTCCGCCGCCCTATCACAGCATTCAGGCAATATACCGGCTGGTAGGCCTGTACTTTACATCTAATGGCGCAAATCCAAAACGAGAGTATTTTACCGGCATTACGTACCGAGCTGCAGTTCAAACCGGGTATTCGTGAGCTTGATGGTTCAAAAACCTGGACTATATTTGATCCTCTGCGGCATCAGTATTTTCAGATAGACTATAAAAACCTGCAAATATTAAAGTGCTGGAGTAACTGCTCTGCAGGAGAGGTTGTTGAAGCGCTAAGCGAATTGTCGGTTAGTCTTGATGACATAGAAGAGTTACTGCGTTTCATCTGGAAAAATTCACTTACAGTCATGCCGCCTAATGACAGTATTGAATTTTATCTAGAGCAGCATGCAAAAAAAACGGCAAAGCCCGTAAAACGTTTGTTACACGGCTATCTGTTTGTTCGTCTGCCATTGGTGCGCCCGCACCGATTTTTGAAAAAAACCGAACCTGCCAGCCGAATATTTTTTACTAAAACCTATTGGTTTTTTATACTGTTCTGCGCACTGGCCGGGCTATTCCTTACATCGCGCCAATGGGATCAGTTTACACACACGTTTTCGCACTTTTTTTCATTCGAAGGTCTGATCTACTACGCATTGGCGTTGTGCTTTGTAAAGTGTTTGCACGAGTTAGGGCATGGCTACGCTGCAACCCGTTATGGCTGCAGAATAAGCACCATGGGGATCGCCCTGATTGTTCTTTTTCCGGTCTTATTTACTGATACCACGGATAGCTGGAAGCTACCGTCACGAAAAAAGAGGCTGATTATATCCGGTGCGGGCGTCGCGGTAGAGTTATCGCTTGCAGCTATCGCAACATTGCTGTGGGCTTTTCTGGATGATGGGCCACTTCGAAGTACCGCGTTTTTTATTGCCACCACAAGCTGGACGATGAGTCTGCTGATTAATCTCAACCCGCTGATGCGATTTGATGCGTATCATTTTTTGTCCGATGCCTTAGGTGTTCAGAACTTGCAGGCGCGTTCATTTGCCATTGGGCGCTGGAGGATGCGTGAATTTTTATTCGGGTTGGGTGAGCCGGCACCAGAGGCAATGTTCAGTCATATTCGCAGAGGACTTTCAGTCTTTGCCTGGTGTACGTGGATCTACCGTTTCTTCCTGTTTTTAGGTATAGCGTTACTGATTCACAGCTTTATGTTCCGGCCCTTTGGATCTATTCTCGCGGGCATCGAAATTTTGTTTTTTATAGCGATTCCAATCATGAATGAAATTAAGCAATGGTGGCTCAAGAGAGCGCAAATAGTCGCACAGCCTGCCAGTTGGATCTCGGCCTCGGTAGTGATGGCGCTTGTGATGGCTGTCTTGATACCGTGGCAAAGCACAATCAGAATGCCCGCGGTGATAGAGGCTTCCGAGCAAGCGCCGTTGTTTGCACCGGGGGTTTCGCGAGTAACTCAGTTACATGTTTCACCGGGTGAAGTTGTTCAGCAGGGAGATGTGCTCATCTCACTTGAATCGGTAGAGATTAATAACCAGATAATAGAGGCGCAAAGACGTATTGATCTGGTGCGTGCGTTGTTGAACCGCATCGTTGCTGACGCCAGTGACAGAGATAAGAAAATTGTACTGGAAACCGAACTCAATCAATGGCAGGAGTCGTTAGCCGGGCTGCAACAGGAACAAAGCCTGTTACAGATTAAAGCGTCGTTCGACGGAGTGGTTGCCGAACTTATACCCGATCTGCATCAGGGCCGATGGGTGAGTGATCAAACCAGGCTTGGTACACTTGTATCACAGTCCGGCAGTCAGATTCGTGGCTATGTGGCGGCGTCTGATCTTGGTCGCATTGGAGAGGGTGGAGAGGCTTTGTTTATACCGGATGTTCCGGAGCAGGAACGCACGTCTGGTGTGATCAGCATTGTTGATACCGCAAATGCAGAGCACCTGACGATTCCGGAATTAACGTCGCATTATGATGGACCAATTGCAGTGACCAGAGTAGATGACACTCTTGAGCCTTTGAAAGCTTGGTATCACATCAGCGTAAAAGTTGATTCTGACACCCCGGCTGCGTCCAGGGCGGTCAGAGGTATCCTGCTGGCTGAAGGGGAAGCCGAAAGTCTGGCGACTCGTTTCTGGCGAAGAGCGCTGCACGTAATCCTCAGGGAAGTAGTTATTTAATTTCCAGGAGTGCGCGCTCATTGAAGCAGTGATCCGTTTGATCAAGAATCATCGTCACTTCCAGTAGCGCTATGACAACAATTCTAAATTCAATTGCCGGGTTGCGATGAGATACCCGACCTGTCAGATCTTATGGCTGTTATCTATAGCCGGCCCAGGCGTTTAATTTCGTAGTATTGATTGACCAGCATGCCAGTGAGCTGCTTTGGCAGGACATCAAGAATCATTGCCCCATGCCCTCTGAGTCTTTCGTGAAAATACTCCCGCTCGGCCATATAGTTGCTGGCCCCCAACCATGTTAGCGATTGTTCCAGAGTGGTTGGGCGGGCTGCTGAAATTTCATCGATTGATGATTCCCTCAGGTCTGCAACAACAACCAGATGGCGTTTTTTTAACAGTGAGATAGCCGCGGTCAGTTCATCGCTTTCTTCATTGCGAGTGTTGGTGACAACGACCACCATTGCACGTCGTTTGAGGCGTGTCACTAATTGACTGGCGGCACTGCGAAAGTCTGATGCAGATCTTGTCGGGTAGAGATCATAGAGGTTATGCAGCAGCGATCTGCTTGCCTTGTTACCTTTGGCCGGTGCCAGCCAGCGATCGATACCACCGAATGTCATCATGCCCACAGCGTCGCCTTGTTTAATGGCCAGATGAGCCAGAAGCAAAACCGAGTTGAGTGTTTCATCAAGATGTGACAGGCCGGAATCGCTGTGGGTCATGCGTCTGCCGCAGTCTAGCAGTACAACAATCTGTTGATCGCGTTCCTGCTGGTACTCACGGGCGATTAATTTACGTATTCGTGAAGTCGCCTTCCAGTCTATAGCGCGTAGTGGATCACCGTCACGAAACTCCCGTAGCTGATGAAAGTCGTTTCCTTCACCGCGTTGTTGTTTGCGTTGAATGCCAAAGTGCGATTGATGGCTTGCACCGAGCAGTGAATAGTGTTTTTGGGCGGCAAAATTCGGATACACCTTTACCGTGTCTGTGCAGGGAATTTTACGCCGGTATTGCCATAGACTGAATTTTCCACGTAAACGACAGTCTGTAGCGGTCAGAGTGTAGTCGCCACGTTTTTGCGGTTTTATTCGATACAACACTGTTCCGCGTTGATTTTGCGCCAGCGTGATGGATTGAGGTAACCCTTCGAATTGAAACTCTGGCGGGTGCATATCGTGGACTTCCAGCGACAAGCCTGTTTTTGATTGATTGTGTATTTTCAGGGTTACGTCAGACCAGACATCCAGTGATAAGCTCCTTGTCAGCTGTCGTTCGATAATCACGGACTGGCTGGCACGCCGTACAATGAACCATTCACACAATGAATACAGAAGCAGTAATAAGCTTGCAGCCGCCAGCATATGTGCAGCGACTGTAAAATACGACGCTGCCACTGCTAAAGGGAGCAATAGAAGCAGGCAGCCGAACAGGGCCTTGTCAGGTCTCATCGGTTATTGTCCGATTTAAAGCAACTGATGTGTTTTGTGCTGGTGTCATTGGCGGGGTGCTTGAGTCTGTTCAAGCAGGTTGCTGATGATATCGTCCGGGCTGTATCCCTCGATTTCCAGATCAGCTGTCAGCGCAATTCGATGTCTTAGCACGGCAGTGGCGATGGATTGAACATCATCAGGAGTAACGTAGTCATGGCCTGCCAGCAGTGCCTGAGCGCGTGCGGAGCGCAATAAAGCGATACTTGCACGTGGGCCGGCACCGGTGTCAATGCCGTTCCAGTCACGTGTGTGACGCACCAGCGAAACGATATAGCGCGCTACTTCATCATCGACGTGCACAAGTGCGGCGGCTGATTGAATGTTGATCAGGTCCTGTGGGCCCAGGAAGGTCTGTATGCGCGACAAGTCAAGAGTGTCGCCCGTTGATCCGGACGTGGTGAGCTTCAACATTTCCAGCTCGTCTGTTTCATTGGGATATTCAATCAGTGTCTTGATCAGAAACCGGTCAAGCTGAGCCTGTGGAAGCGGATAGGTGCCTTCCTGTTCTATCGGGTTTTGTGTCGCCAGCACAATGAACGGATCAGGCAATGCCATTGTTTCGCCTTCGATACTCACCTGTTGTTCCTGCATGGCTTCGAGTAGTGCGGCTTGAGTCTTGGCGGGTGAACGGTTTATTTCATCCGCCAGAATAAAATTAGTGAATACCGGACCGCGGCGAATTGAAAACTCCTGCGTTTTGGCATCAAACATGGCATGACCGACGATATCGCTTGGCATAAGGTCAGGGGTGAACTGTACGCGGCTGTAGTGACAATCAATGCACTTGGCAAGGCAACGCACCAATAAAGTTTTGCCCAACCCCGGTACACCTTCCACCAGAATGTGCCCACTTGCTGCAGCGGCGACAAGTACGTTGTCTATGACCTGGGATTGCCCGATGATAGTCGTTTGCAAGGCAGTTCGTAGTGACTGCAGTTGATCGTAAGCGACGCTGATATTGTTGTCGTGGTTCATGGTTGTTCCGTATGTGATCGCCGGTGCAATTTAGCATTCATGACGGTGATTTCCAGTTGGTGTTTTTCGTAAAAGTTCTGCGCTTAACGACTTGGCTCTCTGAGTAAATATTTCCATAGCGGCTTACCATCTTCCGAAATGCCGCTAGCGGTGGCGTTTGTTTAATTGTCTGGATAGCAATTGCAGGCTCTCGGTGGCTGTGGTGAGAGCCGACGTGGAGCTAACTTTGTCGAATAAAGCATGATGAATCTGGTCAGCACCTAATGTGGTGATTTGAGCGTATTTGTTAATAATTTCTTGTGTCGATAAATTTTTACCGGCCGAAATTTTTCGAATCAGCTTTTCCCTTGTGGTGTTAAGCAGATCTTGTCTACTGCCATGACGATAGTGAAATCTGGTCATGGCCAGTAAGTGTTGTGAAAAATTACTTGATTGCGTTTCAGGGAATCTTTCAAGTGGTCCTAACCGAACGCTAAAGTGTCGGATCAGAAGAACCAGCAAGGCGGCAAGCAAAAGCACCAGCCACTTAAATTTCTCCCAGATTAAAGAGAATATTCCTTGAAAGCTGACATAAGTATCATTGATCCAGACGGTTTCAGCATTACCGGTCTCGACTAATCGTTTTAACAACAACGCATTGTCCGCGGCACCGATGTCCCAGTTAGAAAAAATATAGTTGTCTGAAAGTAACGTCAGGTGGCCTTCGCCGTTTTGTATTTGCACCAGATCATAGTTGTTCTGACGGCCTTTTAAACCAAACAACGGTTCGATGTTGTCAGCAAGCTGGAGCTTGTGGTCCGGTTGAATCTCAATGGTTATTGGAGTTGAGTCCGGGGGAATTGATCCGGTTAGCTTTTTAGGGTCGTAGTAATCGTTATCATCATCCCAGTCTATCTGGTTTATGCGAACGTCAAAACGGTTCAGGAAGTCCGTTGTCGGTGAATCCTCTGATGTGTCCAGCACACCGGATATGAGGTGACCTCCGTTGGCTACCCAATCAAACAGATTCTGGTAGTGTGATTCCGGCAAGTCGCCGGGCAGGTATTGCGATAAGATGACATGGTCGGTGGGGGGTAACCCGGTGAAGAAATCCAGCCCCGTGATTTGTTTGGTATCGTAACCGAATTCTGACAAGTAGCGGCTTGCAGCAAGGAAATCGTGTTCGTTTGCCTCGGTTGAAAAGCCCGAAGAGACTTCAACTTCCTTCCACTCAAAAAATTTATATACCATCCAGCCGATTAGAAGAATCGATCCGATAATTATCGCCGGTACTATAATGGATCTGGCGCTGAACCCACTGCTGTCACCCACAGACGAGCTAGTCATGAGCGTCTCCATCGAATGCCGCCTGCCATTGATTGCAGATGTCGTATAGATGCTGGTCCTCAGGTGCAGACTGCGCATAGGCAGTGCGTTGCCATAGTGTGGTTAGCTGTTTAAAACCAGAGCTTCGATAGTCCGGCTGCTCGTCAATGACTTGCGTGACACACTGGTGTTCTGTTGCGCTGGTGTGGATTGTCATGCCGTGTTGATGCACAAGTCTTGACAGCGCACCCCGATAAAGCAGACTCATGGCTTCACGTTTTCTGCCGTCCTGTAGCATTGCTTTGGCGGTGGCCGGAATGTCTTTGGGCAGGGTTTGTGGTCTGATGTCCAGATCGAAAACCTTGCTGCCGGTCTGGTCTTTTTGTTGCCACCCCAGCCGCGACACAAATTCCTGCATCACGGGTGAGTTGCGATACACGGCTATCGCCAGCAAAATTAATACAATGGCGAAGATGGCCCATAGGAATGCTTCTATAAATTCGGCAATATTTCTTAACCATTTGCCTGCTTCACTTAGCCACGGTGAGTTTGAATCCGTTTCATCGTCATCTTCCTGATCAAAGTCTTTTAGCACCAGGCGTTTGGCCTTTTCGGTAGAGCCAAAGTCCGGATCACTCAATACTGCTTCAATAATAGTTTTTGATTCATCCGATGTAGTACTTGCATCTGACGGTTGAATTGTAGTGCCGGTTATCATCACAGCTACAATCAAAACGGCCAATTTTTGCGATAGCGAGCTGTGGCCTCCGCGCTCCCTTGACGATGCGCGACGAAAATCGAGCTCGACATCCCATGCTTCCAGTTGAGTGCGCCGGTTGATATAGAGGGCAAAGCCGGCACATACATAAAAGGGGGCTATCATCGCCCCTACGATTACTGTGGTGACTTCGGTGACGGTGGTTGATATCGCATTTGGCTCATCACCAAAGAAGAATCCGAATGAGTGTTCCATGGGTATGTTTGATGGCAGCAGTGCAAACGCGGCCAGGAAGATTCCGTAGAACAATAGTGCCTCAAAGTGAAAGCAGGCTGTTATCAGCGCAAAGGTTCTGGTGGTCATCCGGTTGAGGACTGATATTCTTTGTCGACGGGCTGTGCCAGTCAGGTTTTCCAGCATCACGATATTCATGTCTTGTGAGCGCGAAGTGCTAAGTCTTCTTATCGAAAGATAGCTGGAGAGTAACTTTGGCAATTGCCGCCATGCAGCGCTAAGTGCCTGCCGGTGGCTGACGGGATCTGAAAACATCGCGCGTGAGCACCAGAAAGAAAGTGGCGCTTCATACAAGGGTTTGAACCACCACCAGATCACTAAAGTGGCATAGCCGGGCAGGGGCAGTAACTTCAGGATCAGATAACCAGGCAAGGCAAGACATAGCCATAGAGTGGCGAGTGGTAAAAACCATTGCCGTGCCATTTGAAAACCCAGATCAATGCTCTGCCAGCCATTCCTGGGTCTTAAGGTCACGTTAATTTTATCAAGATCCATTAGTGATCCTGATGTTGGTCGGGGAGTTGGCGAGAAACAGTAGTACGTCCGCCGAAGGCAAGATACGACAGTGTCAGAATCCACATGGCAATTCCAACACCATACTTCAAATAGGGATTCCAACTGCCTGACGACCAATATCCTTCTACAAAAGCTGCCAGCAGAGTCATGATCCCTGCGCCAATGACCAGTCTGACCGCTACCTGTGAATTTTGTTTTAAGGCATCGGCGCGTGATCGGCGTCCGGGGTTGATCAGTGCCAGACCGATTAATAATCCGGACATACCGCTAATAACAAGGGCCGTCAGTTCGAGCGCACTGTGTCCGGCAACGAACCCCCAGAACGTGGGAATAAAGCCCTTTGCGGTCAAATGCCCCGCTACAGAGCCGATTGCCAATCCGTTGTAGATGATAAAAAACAAACTGCCGACGCCAAATAAGATTCCACCGGCAAACACTCTGAAGTCGATACCAATGTTGTTGGCAATATAGAAGGCAAACATCTGAAAATCCGAGCTCGATTCTCTGCCTTCGGGCCGAAATAAGTCATTGTTGGTGGGGTTGTACATTGATTCCATGGAATGCACATTGGTGGCATCGTGAATCCGGTAAATGAAGGCGCTATCTGTGTAGGCGAGTAAGCCTGTCACAATAGCCGGTATGTAGAATAGTGCGGTACACAACCAGAATAGTCTGCTGTGCTGTCGCACCAATTGCGGGAATCCACTTCTAAAAAAATTGATAGCACGTTTTAGCCACGACGTTTTGTGGTGGTACATTAGACGATGTGCGTCAACCACCAGGGCATGAAGTTCACTGACCAGGTTGGGACTGTAGCCTCGTGTTTTAGCAAGCGATAGATGGTTGCATGCATTAACATAGAGAGCAGGCAGTTGTTGCACTTGATCTGCGCCGGCTTTTTTTCGGGGATTGTGGCTGCCCAGCGAATCCAGTGTCTTGCGCAGGTCGGTCCACTGAGCCCGGTGTGCTAATTCAAATTGAGTTTGTTTCAGCATACTCCTGACCGCTCATTATCCAATGTGACCATGCTTTAAGTGTGTTGACGGCAGGCTCACCGGTTTGTCCCGTCAGGTTGGTTAAAAGATTAGCAAGCTCTATCTGCCGTTCGACGGACAGCGACGATGATCGTTCGGCGAAGCGCACGATCGCAATTTTTTCTTCTGCGTTAATTGTCGCCGGTAGTGGTAGCGATTCTGTATGTGTAAATGGTGCCGCAGTGGGAGGCTTCGGGTCGTGCACCACTAAAGTACCGGCCGCAAGATCGCCCAAACGTTTAAAAGCGCTGTTGTTTGCCATTGTAATAAGACCGGCGGCGTAGAAGACCGGAAGGAAGTCCGCGGCACGTAGAAAATTCCGGATAATAGAAGAAGGCAGTGTCACCGGGGTACCGTTGTCCTGAATGACTCTGAGTTTTAAAAGCCTCTTACCCGGTGTGCTGCCGGTTAATGCTTCGAATAGCGTGGGGTAAAGCCATTCGAGCATAAATACCAGTATGCTGTAGACCCCGGCAATGAATGCTGGCGAACGATCGTTGAAGTCGCCGTTGATAAAGATCGATTGGGTGGCGAAGATAACGGCAATGTAGATAACCGCTCGAATTGCAAAGTCTGTAGCCCATGCGTACGCGCGGGCTACAGGTCCGGCAACCGATAACTCTATTTCAATACCTTCCGGGGTATTTACAAGGTAAGTAGTGTCTAGCTTACGCCGGTACATCAAGGGGGCTCTTCAGGTTACAGCTGTCCCATCACGAAAGGTGCAACGACAGCAGCGATTGAGGCTAGCATAGCGATGACAAAAAATGCCAGTCCGATCATGCCTAAAACTTTTTCCCACGTGGCTGTTGGTGCAACAGGGCCAAACTTATTACCTTCTTTCATACCGGGCGCGCACATTACAAACAGACTTATTAATGCGCCAATTACCGGAATTATGGTTAACAGTACCAGCCAGCCACTCAGGTTTAAATCGTGCAATCTCTTAATCAGCATAACGATACCGACATAGATCCCCGGTAGAATCGCTACCAGCATGACGGATGCAAGAATAGGATTGATATCCTGGGTTCCTGCGTCGGGACTCAGTGATATACCTGATACCAGCGCCAGAAGGCCGAAGGTGGCTGCCATGATCAACATCAACACACAAGAGTGGGCCATATATTTCAAAACGCCTAACCTGCCTTTGGCGCTGAAAACTCCTGTTTTAATTTCCGGTGTTGATTCTGTGAGTGTTGCTTCCGGGGTGTCGTAAACATCGGTGCTACTTATTGCTGCCATGTTAAATCTCCATCTCTTATTATTATATTACTGCGGCTGCGCTAACCGCTCTTGGTAGCGTCATTGCTATCGGCTTGCTGTTTTCAGTCTTTATCGCCGTCGAATGGGGTAAACTCACAGTTTTCATAAAATCTTCAATGGAGAGCCGTTTTGAGCTTGCCAGATTCTAAAGAGCCCGGTGTCACCGTCAGTGATGCAGTTGCGACGCGACATTCCCTGAGGGCGTTTACCGACCAGACGGTCGGGGATGATGTGCTGCAGGATATTTTCACCAAGGCAGCAAGAGCACCTAGTGGTACAAACATGCAGCCGTGGCAAGTTCACCTGTTGACGGGCAAATCATTGGCCGGTGTCCGGGATGCGGTGCTGGGTGCGTATGATGCCGACGAGCCCTATGAAGCGGAAGAGCCGTATTATCCTGACAAGTTTTTTGAACCCTACCTTGCGCGTCGTCGAAAAGTCGGTTGGGATCTTTACAACATGCTTGGTATTGAAAAGGGCGATAAGGAAAAAATGAAGGCGCAGCATCGCCGGAACTTCGAGTTCTTTAGTGCGCCAGTTGGTGCTGTTTTCACGATTCATCGTGATTTGAACACGGGCAGCTGGCTGGATTACGGGATGTTCTTGCAGAACGTCATGCTGCTTGCCAGAGAGGCCGGTTTGCATACGTGTCCTCAGGCGGCGTTCTGTGGTTACCATAAAGCGATTCGGTCGGCATTGCCATTGACCGCTGATGAAGTCGTTGTGTGTGGCATGTCTATCGGTTATGCGGATTTCAGTGCCATTGAGAATTCACTGGTGACTGAGAGAGCGGATTTTTCAGAATTCGTGTCGGTTTATCGTTAGCTTAATAAGTTATTGATAAATAATAACTATATTCGTTTTTCACAATCATTCTGAACAACGTCTACGCCGAGGGTGTGCGTTCAGCGTCGGCCGGTGTGGTAAATTAGCGGTGTAATAAATCAGGCAGTCACTGCCGGGTTTACAAATTTACCTACAGGAGAGTTCCACTTATGCCCATTAAGAACGCAGTAGCGTCAGCCATTATTGCCGCGTGTTGTCTGGCCGGTGCATCTGTTAGCGGGATGGCCAATGCGGCCAAGACAGATTTAGTGCTTGGTATGCAGCTTGAGCCACCGAATCTCGATCCAACTGCTGGAGCAGCAGCGGCTATCGATGAGGTCGTCTATGCCAATATATTCGAAGGCCTGACCCGCTTCGGGTCCGATGGAAGTGTGCAGCCTGCGCTGGCAAAGTCCTGGACGATCTCTGATGATGGACTGGTGTACACGTTCACGCTGAATGCCGGTGTGAAATTTCACGATGGCAGCAACTTTGATGCGCGCGATGTGAAATTCTCACTCGACCGGGCGCGGTCTGATGTTTCTACCAATGCGCAGAAACAACTGTTTACCGGGATTGCCAGTGTGGAAGTCTCGGACCCGGAAACCGTGGTGATCACACTCAGTCAGCCGAATGGTGCACTGCTGTTTAACCTGGCTTGGGGTGATGCGGTGGTAGTTTCTCCGGATTCTTTTGATAAGGCGAAAACAGCGCCGATCGGTACTGGCCCGTTTGTTTTTTCGAAATGGGTGCAGGGCGATCGCATTGAAATTACCAGGAACCCTGATTATTGGGGTGAACCTGCAAAGCTTGAAAAGGCGACCTTTAAGTTTATCTCCGAGCCAACCGCTGCTTTCGCAGCATTGATGGCAGGTGATGTCGATGCGTTTCCGGTATACCCGGCGCCCGAAAATTTAATGCAATTTGATGCTGATCCGCGTTTCACTGTCGTCGTCGGGTCTACGGAAGGCGAGACCATTTTATCAACCAATAATAAGCAACCACCGTTTGATAATAAACTGGTGCGACAGGCGGTGGCACATGCCATCGATCGCAAAGCGATTATTGATGGAGCGATGTTCGGGTTTGGCACACCAATCGGTACTCACTTCGCCCCCCACAACCCGGCCTATGTCGATCTGATGGCAAACTCGAGTTATGACCCGGAAAAAGCAAAGGCTCTATTGAAAGAGGCTGGCATGGAAGACGGGTTTACCACAACGCTAAAGCTGCCACCTCCGTCATACGCACGACGCGGTGGTGAAATTATTGCGGCACAACTCAGGGAAGTCGGTATTCAAACTGAAATCAGTAACCTGGAATGGGCACAATGGCTGGAGCAGGTTTTTCGAGGCAAAGACTACGGTCTGACTATTGTTTCTCACACAGAGCCGATGGACATCGGAATCTATGCCAAACCCGATTACTACTTTCAGTACGACAACGCTGACTTCCAGCAATTGATGACTGATCTTGAGGGGGTGACCGACCCGGATAAGCGTACCGAGATGTTGCAACAGGCACAGCGGGTAATCTCTGAAGACTATGTTAACGGCTACTTGTTTCAACTTGCCAAAACCGGTGTGGCTAATAGTGAATTGATGGGCCTTTGGGAGAATTCACCAACGCAGGCAAACGATTTAACTGCCGTCCACTGGAAATAGAAATCCGCTGTTGCACTAAACAAGGGCAGGCTTTGAGCTTGCCCTTGTTGATTTAGTCTCCTACCTCATACAGAGTTTCCACTGTGCTTCGCTACGCCATAAAAAGGTTATTTTCACTTATCGTGACGTTGATTGTGGCGAGTGTGATCATCTTTGTTGCGATAGAAGTGGTCCCCGGTGATCCCGCCAGTTACATGCTGGGGATAAACGCAGAGCCTGCAACCTTAAACGCGTTGCGAGACGAGCTAGGATTAAATGTCTCCAAACCGGTGCGTTACTTCAACTGGGTTACCGGCATGCTTAGCGGTGACTTTGGCACTTCTTACACCTACCGAACACCTGTGGTTGGAATGATTGCTGATCGAATGGTGATATCGCTCCCGCTTGCTTTGTATGCACTGGCACTTTCGACGTTAATCGCGTTTCCAGCGGGCATTCTTGCCGCGGCCCGCAGAGGCTCTGCCGCTGATGTCAGTATTATGGGAGTCACACAGCTGGGTGTCGCCATTCCAAACTTCTGGTTTGCGATGATTCTGGTAACGGTGTTTGCAATAAAGCTGCGGTGGTTTTCCGCCGGTGGTTTCCCCGGTTGGGACCAAGGTTTCTTTACCGGTCTTAAAGCGCTGACATTACCGGCTATCGCACTCGCGTTACCTCAAGCTTCGATTCTTGCGCGAGTGATGCGGTCATCTTTACTGGATACATTAGGGGAAGATTTTATCCGCACGGCGCGTGCAAAAGGTTTGACCGCCAGGCAAACGTTGTGGCGGCATGCGTTGCGTAATGCGTTGATACCGGTGTTAACAATAATCGGACTGCAGTTTTCGTTCTTGTTAGCTGGCGCAATCATTATTGAAAATGTTTTTTTCCTGCCCGGGCTCGGACGGCTGATTTTTCAGAGCATTTCACAACGCGATTTGATTGTAGTAGAGAGCGTTGTGATGCTGCTGGTGTGTGCGGTTGTGGTGGTGACCTTCATCGTCGATTTGGCCTACGCTTATGCCGACCCTAGATTGCGAACATCCTATGCAAGCTAATCAGGACGATCTGTCGCTATGGCGGCGCTTGTTGATGCGTCGGAATTTGTGTATCGGTGCGTTACTCGCCTCTATATTTATCGCTGCAGCTATCGTGTCTTTTTTCTGGGCGCCATTTGATGTTACGCAGTTAGACATCGCCAACAAGCTTAAAAAGCCCAACGCAACGTACTGGTTTGGCACCGATCATTTTGGTCGGGATATATTTTCTATGATAATGGTCGGGGCCAGAACCTCGATTGCTGTTGCGCTTATCGCAGTCAGTATCGGATTGCTGTTTGGTGTTCCGCTGGGCCTTGCCGCCGCTGCCAGAAGTAACAGTTGGCTTGATGAGTACATCATGCGAATGAACGATCTGGTGTTTGCGTTTCCTGCATTGTTAATCGCCATTATGATTACCGCCGTGTTCGGTCCCAGCGCCGTGAATGCGATTATCGCTATTGGTATTTTTAATGTTCCGGTATTTGCACGACTAACGCGTGGTGCAGCACTGAGTTTATGGACCCGTGAGTTCATTCTGGCCGCCAGAGTTTCCGGCAAATCGTTGTCGTTGATTTCAGTTGAACATATCCTGCCGAATATTCTGAATCTGCTGATTGTCCAGGGCACCATTCAGTTTTCATTGGGCATTCTGGCAGAGGCCGGCTTGTCCTATGTCGGGCTTGGTGCTCAACCACCTACGCCCAGCTGGGGGCGAATGTTAGCCGAGAGCCAGACGATGATTTCATTCGCGCCGCATTTGGCGTTGTTTCCCGGAATGGCTATCGTATTAACCGTGCTGGGTCTGAATTTATTTGGCGATGGATTACGTGACTATTTTGATCCCCGTCAGCGGCGCACCGGCCGATGACTTTGTTACGCATAGAGAACCTGGCGCTAGCGATCAATGATTCGCCAATATTGCATGACATCGACCTTCAAGTAGAGGCGGGAACCATACTGGGAATCATTGGTGAAAGTGGTTCGGGTAAGTCACTCACGGCGTTTTCTATATTGCGGCTGCTGCCGGAGGGATCGGTCACCACCGGGGTGATAGAGCTTGATGGTGATAATCTGCTGGATAAGTCTGAAGCGCAGATGTGCGAAGTACGCGGTGACGATATCGGTATGATATTCCAGGAACCGATGACGGCATTGAACCCGGTGCTGACGATCGGTGACCAGGTGGCGGAGACGGTCAGAATCCATCGGCAAGTGAGTCGACGCGAAGCGCGAAATATAGCTGCCCGAACCCTTGAAAGAGTAGAACTACCGAACGCCGAATTTCCGTTGACTCGTTACCCGCATGAGTTATCTGGCGGGCAACGGCAACGTGTGGTGATAGCAATGGCAATAGCACTGCGCCCCAGGTTGCTAATAGCTGATGAACCGACCACGGCACTTGATGTAACTACTCAGGCGCAGATACTTAAACTATTAAAAAAGCTGACTCACGAAGACGACATGGGTTTGATTCTTATATCCCATGACCTGGCAGTCGTCGCTGAAACGGCGGACAACATTGTCATTATGCGTCACGGCGTTGTGCTGGAGTCAGGACCGACTGCAGATGTTTTTCGAGAGATGAAACATCCTTACACACGTCAGCTATTCGAAGCATCGGTGCATGTGCCAGAGCGCGATGATACTCAATCCAATCTGGTGCCTCTGTTAAAGGTGCAGGATGTCTGTCGAGACTATACGGTACCAAGAGAAAGCTTTTTTGGGCCGCCCGGAACGTTCCGAGCGGTAGATCATGTGAGTTTTGAATTATATCGCGGTGAAAACCTGGGACTGGTCGGTGAGAGTGGTTGTGGCAAATCTACCTTGACGCGCGCGATATTGGGTTTAGAGAAGTGCCAGCATGGGAGCATCAGTATTGATGGTGAGCCTGTGGTCGCCGGTGATGAAATGCCACGAACTTTGCGACGAAAGATGCAGGTGGTATTTCAGGATCCCTACGGATCTTTCAATCCGCGGCATAAGGTCCGGCGGCTGATTGCAGAGCCCTTTCACCTGCTTGATAACCCGCCGCGCGGTGCTGATAAAGATACCGCCGTTGTGGATGCGCTGATTAGCGTGGGGCTAACGGCTGCGGATGCGGACAAGTATATTCATGAGTTTTCCGGTGGGCAAAGGCAGCGAATTGCCATTGCCAGGGCATTGATCATTAGGCCGGAATTAATAATTCTTGATGAAGCGGTGTCTGCGCTCGATGTATCAATTCGAGCCCAGATACTGGATTTGCTGGCAAACCTTTCGGATTCTTTCGACCTTTCCTATCTCTTTATATCTCATGATTTATCAGTGGTCAGGTCGGTGACGGATCGGGTGTTGGTGATGAAAGACGGAAAAATTGTTGAGCAGGGAGAAACTGCTGATGTATTTAATTCACCGCAGCATCCTTACACGCGCGGGTTGATTGCAGCAGCACCGGTGCTGTCTTGAGAGGCCGACCGCCAGAGCGGTTGGCATACGACGGGTTAGCGGGTAACCTTAACTAATGGCTTTTGAATCAGGGCTTTGTGCCAGCCCGTGGGAATAGTAGCGACACCGGTGATCAAATTTCGCGCGACTAGAGTTCTAATCAGTGTTTTATTGTGTGTGTTCAGCCCGCTGCAGCCAGTCAGTGCTCAATCGCCTGAACACGACGTTACGCCGTTCCGTATAGGCACGGGCGGTAATGCCGGGACATACTTTCCGATCGGTTCACTGATTGCGACGGGCATCATCGGGCGTACGGGTGTTCAGCCTTGTGCGCAATGCCCTCGATCAGAAATCCTCGCGCTGGCGCAACGGTCGAATGGCTCGGCATCGAATGTGTTGGATATCGGTGCGGGGTTGCTGGAGTCCGGGCTGTCCCAGGCCGATGTTGTGCACTGGGCATACAACGGCGCCGAAGCGTTTTCAGGTGCAGATGCAATTTCAAACCTGCGTACCATCGCAACTCTGTATTTCGAGAGTCTGCATCTGGTTGCACATGTTGATAGTGGTATCTCTGAATTAAGCGATCTTGTGGGTAAGCGAGTATCTGTTGATGAGGTAGGGTCCGGAACTCAGCTTAACGTTGAGCACGTATTGAGCTCACAGGGAATCGGTAATGAAGATTTACAAACCGTTTATTTAAAACCGACCGATGCTATTGATCGTCTGCGCCGCCAGCAGCTTGATGCATTTTTTATTGTGGCTGGATATCCGGTTGCCGGGGTTAGTGAGTTGATAGAAGACGGTGTTGGCCGAATTATAGCGATGAACAACCTGGATACATCAACACTTTTAAGTAAGTACCCGTTCTTTACAACAGATGAGATCCCTGCCAATACCTACAGCAACGAAGAGCTTGTACCAACGTTGGCAGTACCTGCGCAACTAATTGTCAGCGCAGACCTCAGTGAAGATCTGGTCTATCAAATTACCAGCTTGCTCTGGAGTGAAGAAACACTTGCCTTGTTAAGTCAGGGCCACCCGAAAGGCGGCGAGGTAAAGTTTTCTACTGCGCTGGTAGGGCTGAGTGCGCCACTTCATCCCGGTGCAGAGAGGTACTATAAACAACGTTCACATCACTATTTTCGCAAGCTTAGGGAATAGTTGGCTATGAATCGTTACATCTCGCTATGAGTAAAGTCGACTCTGATGTGATCACGCAGCGTTGGTGGACGGCCATCATATTTTTTCTGGTGGTGTCTATGGGAATAGCACTTGCGCTTTTCGTACAAAGAGTCACCACACAGATTCGTGAAGCACTTGCAGAAGAAGTTTTGCAGCAACAACATGATGTAGCAAACCTTCTGCATGAGTACGCTGGTGTGATGCTGGCGCTGGAGCGTGAGCAGAGAAATATTGCACCGGGTACCAGGGACTCGGTTGAGCTGGCACTGGACAATGCTCAATCGCAGTTGCAGAAAATGCGCTTTCAATATTCATTTGAAAGACTCGATGGAGCAGCCACTGCACACGCGTACGTTAAGCCGGTTCTGGAAGATGTAGAGCAATGGCTTGCTTGGGGTGTGCCTGGCTACTCGGCGACAGATCCGGTTGTGCTTAAACTGTCGGCGCAGCGACTGGCCGATCGTTATGATCAGCTTCGTCTGATTGCCCTTGAAACTGATCGAGTGGCAACAAGTCTCATCTCTGCACAAACCGATAACCTTGATCGCTTTCGTGAATCGTTGATTTACTTGGTGGGGTTGTTTGCGTTGCTGGCGCTTGGCATAGCTGCGTTGCTGATGCGGCAGCGAAACCTGCAGTCGCAGTTGCGAAAGGATCAGGAAAATTTTGCCCAGAGAATTGCAGACTTTGCAGATATCGGTGCGGACTGGTTCTGGGAGATGACGTCTGGTTTAAAATTAAATGTTCTATCAGGTCGCGCTTTAAAATTCGATCAGCAGTTACCTTCGGAAGGCTCATCATCCGTCGTTGATCAGGATTCTATTTTCACCGCCTATAACGATCGGGTTGCCGACGTTCACTGGCCGATAGACCGCTTGCAGTCTCGAAAAGGATTTACCGAATTTGAGTCCGACTGGGTAACGCTAAGGGGGGATCGCCGTGTAATAGCGATGAGTGGTAAACCGTTGTTCGATTCCAGTGGCAAGTTTACCGGTTACCGTGGTATCGGACGCGACGTCACTGAACGCCGGGACATCGAAATTGAACTGGAGAGGGTGTATCGGGAACTGATACAAGCACAAACGTTAGGTCGTCAACAAGCCGAGGAAGCACTCAGGGACTCTGAACAGTTTTTAAGTATCTCCCTTGATGCTATGGCTGCAAATATTGCGATTCTTGATGAAGATGGAGTCATCAAGGTGACCAACAAGTCCTGGAAGTCCTATTGTGGTGACGGTATCGAAGAGGGTGGCGTGGGTGCTCATTACCTGGAGGCGCTGAGTACCCGACCGCAATCAGAGCTCCGGAGTCTATCCAGTGCAAACCGAAGCATCGATGACGTACTAAGCGGCAACCGGGCAAGCCTGCATTATGAATTTCCCTGTCAATTGCCGGAGCAGCTGAACTGGATGGTTATTCATCTCAATACTTTTGAATCGAATAATCTTAAATACGCCGTGCTGGTGTATGAAGATATCACCGATCGAAGAAAGCTGGAGGATCAGGATCGGAAGCTGCGAGCTGATCTTGCCCATGTTGCCAGGCTTACGACTGCCGGCGAAATGGCCACGGTGCTGGCTCATGAGCTAAATCAACCGTTAACCGCGATCAGCCATAATAGCGATGCATTGTTGTCATCATTGCGCGGAAATGAGGAATCTGACTCGGAAGTGATGGAAACTGTATCGGATATTTATGAACAGTCCCAGCGGGCAGGCGGTATCATACACAGCATGCGGCAGATGGTGCGTAAAGATGCGCATTCGACCAGCAGCGTTGATATCAACCAGCTAGTGGTGGATACCGTTAGACTGACGGAGCCTGAAGCGCGCGAACACGATGTTGATGTCCAGCTTAAATTAGCAGAAAATCTGCCCAATCTGCTTATAGACGCCGTACAAATACAACAGGTGTTGGTCAACCTTGAGCGCAATGGCGTGGAAGCGATCAGGAATCACGGTTCGCTGGTGCGTAAGCTCTACATCACTACCGGGCAAGACGACGATGATTTCATCAGGGTTACTGTTCAGGATACTGGCCCGGGCATCGGGCCTGACGTTGAACGCAATTTGTTCAAGTCGTTTCAGACCACTAAGGTGGACGGCATGGGAATGGGATTATCGATCAGCCGTTCCATCGTTGAGGCCCATGGGGGGCGTTTGTGGTTGGACGAACCAGAGCGCGGTATGACAACATTTCACTTTACGCTGCCTGTAATAAAGGAGTAACACGTGCAATCCACTGAAAAAGCGGTTTATATCGTTGATGACGATGAAGCTGTTCGCAAGGCTTTAACACGTTCGCTGGACCAACGCGGATTCTCGGTTTCTACCTACGCAAGCGCCGAAGCATTTCTGGCTGCCTATCAACACGAGTCTCCGGGATGTCTGGTGCTGGATGTTCGAATGCCGGGGATCAACGGTCTTGAATTGCAGGAAATTCTGGCGGAAAAACAAATCCCGTTGCCCATCATATTTATCACCGGGCACGGTGATATACCGATGTCTGTTCGCGCAATGAAAGGTGGTGCGACCGACTTTCTGGAAAAGCCCTATCCCGTCGAGATGCTGGTTGAACGGCTTGAGGCCGCGTTAGAGGCTGGTGTTAAATTGCACGAGGGTGCCAAAAACGCATCCGAGATCAGGGGTTGTTTCGAGCATCTTACGCCACGCGAGAAGGATGTGATGACCCGATTGGTCGCGGGTGCTGCAGATACATCTAATAAGGTAATTGCCAGAGAGCTTGATATCAGTCATCGCACGGTTGATGATCACAGGGCCCGGGTGATGGCTAAAATGCAGGCCCGGTCGTTGGCTGAGCTGGTCGATATGGCAAAAATATGTGGCGTGTACAACGCCGAGCCAGCCTCATAGCCGGGTATCTGTTTTTTATTTGTATCGGAAATTTTCCGGTAATTCCTTCAATAATAGGCTTTTAAAGCCTCCCGTAGTGTTACGGGGGGTGCCATACGGATTTCTTCAACTTCTAGTAACGGGCAGTGTTGAACGCAGGCTCGTTTCCGCTAAACACACGGAAACGCTGCTAACTGCAACACTAAAGGCCGTTGATCTTACGATTAACGGTTACGTTTAGAATTAGAGAGGAAGTCGTATGACTGGATTTATTAAACACAAGCTGCTTGCAGCGACTATCGCTGTAAGTGCAGCCGTTTCAGGCACCGCGTCAGCAGAAACCTTTGTAACAATTGGAACCGGTGGGCAAACCGGTGTCTACTACGTTGTGGGTGGTTCAATCTGTAAGCTGGTTAATCGCGGCACCAAAGAGCACGACATCAAATGCACACACACCACTGGTGGCTCGGTCAAGAACATCAACGGTATTCGCGCTGGCGACCTGGACATGGGCGTAGCTCAGTCTGATTGGCAGTATCACGGTTATAACGGTACTTCGCCAAAGCAGTTTCCAGACGGGGCGTTTGAAGAACTGCGCGCTGTTTTCTCTGTTCACCCTGAACCGTTTACCGTTGTTGCGCGTGCTGATTCCGGCATCACAACTTTTGAAGATCTGGTTGGAAAACGTGTAAACGTTGGTAACCCGGGTTCTGGTGCACGTGGCACCATGGAAGTGGTGATGGAAAAAATGGGCTGGACTATGGACAGCTTTAAGCTTGCAGCAGAACTTAAATCTTCAGAGCAATCGCAAGCACTGTGCGACAACAAAATCGACGCGATGGTGTTCACTGTCGGCCACCCGAGTGGCACGATCAAAGAAGCCACTACGTCATGTGAGTCTGTATTGATTCCGGTGACGGGCGCGCAGATCGACAAGCTTGCTGACGAAAACAGCTACTACGCAAAAACCAGTATTCCCGGTGGCATGTACACGGGTACAGACACTGACACTGAAACGTTTGGTGTAGGAGCAACTTTTGTAACTTCTGCCAACGTTGCGGAAGATACGGTCTACACGATTGTTGCTGCGGTTTTTGATAACTTCAAAAGGTTTAAGCGTCTGCACCCCGCATTCGAAAACCTGACAGAAGAAGATATGATCTCTAAAAATATCTCTGCCCCGTTGCATCCGGGTGCGATTAAATACTACAAAGAAAAAGGCTGGATGTAATTTAAAACTGGGGCGTGCATAGCACGCCCTTTTTTTATCTGTCGGGTATGTGTGCCCGATTACGAATTTTTTGGGTGAGGAAAATATGAGCGATACGGCAAACTCTTCGGAGCATGATCTGGATGCGATGGTGGCATCCTCGGACACAGGAGGGCGACAACCAACTAATCCTGCAGTAGCGAAAACCATAGCCGGTGTAGCATTAGCGTGGTCTTTGTTTCAACTCTGGATTGCGTCTCCGTTGCCGTTTATTTTCGGTGTTGGTGTTTTCAACGACACTGAATCGCGATCAATTCATTTAGCGTTCGCTATCTTTCTAACATTTCTTGCTTACCCCGCATTTAGTAAATCACCCCGTGACTATGTTCCCGCGATCGATTGGGTATTGGCGACGGTGGGGGCATTTTGTGCGGCCTACCTGTTCCTGTTTTACAATCAGCTTTCAGAGCGCCCCGGTAATCCGAATACGATTGATATCGTCGTCGCGTCGATCGGTATTTTATTGCTATTGATTGCAACCTGGCGGGCGCTTGGACCACCGCTGATGATTGTTGCGATGGTGTTTCTGCTTTACTGTTTCGGCGGTCAAAGCATGCCCGGTATATTAGCGTGGAAGGGCGCTTCGTTCGGTGCTATCGCAGACAACCAATGGCTATCCACAGATGGTGTTTTTGGTATAGCGCTGGGTGTATCCAGCGGGTTTGTTTTTCTGTTTGTGCTTTTTGGCGCACTGCTCGATAAGGCTGGTGCGGGCAACTACTTTATAAAGGTGGCCTTTTCTTTGTTAGGCCACTATCGCGGTGGACCGGCCAAAGCAGCCGTTGTGTCATCGGCAATGACCGGGTTGATTTCCGGATCATCAATCGCCAACGTTGTGACCACCGGTACCTTCACCATTCCTATGATGAAGCGTGTTGGTTTTAGCGGTGAAAAAGCAGGCGCGGTAGAAGTAGCGTCTTCAGTGAATGGTCAGATTATGCCGCCAGTGATGGGGGCTGCAGCATTCTTGATGGTTGAGTATGTCGGCATCAGTTACTTTGAAGTTGTTAAGCACGCAATAATACCGGCACTGATCTCCTACATTGCACTGGTCTATATTGTTCATCTTGAGTCTATGAAGCTCGATATGAAAGGTCTGCCGCGGCGGACAGTTGCGCGACCATTGCTGCATGCAATGATGCGTTTCGCACTTGGCTTGTTTCTGGTTTGTGTGCTGAGCTTTGCTGTTTATTATGGGCTGGGTTGGTTAAAGCCGGTCGCGGGTGATTCTGCAGGATGGGTGATCGCAGCGTTAATCGGAGTGGTCTATGTAGCGTTGGCGATTATTTGTTCAAAGCAACCTGATCTTGAAATCGATGATCCTAACTCCCCAGTTGTTGAGCTACCGGATCCACGTCCGACTATATTATCCGGGCTGCATTATCTGTTGCCGGTAATCGTATTGATCTGGTGTCTTATGGTTGAGCGGTTGAGTCCGGGCCTGTCGGCATTCTGGGCTACTGTGTTGATGATATTTATTCTGCTGACGCAGCGTCCATTGTTTGCAATGTTTCGGGGCGATATGGGTCTTGGAAAACATATTAGTCGCGGAGTTTCCGAGCTTCTTGACGGCTTGGAAACCGGTGCCCGCAATATGATCGGTATTGGTATCGCAACAGCAACTGCTGGAATTATTGTCGGAGCAGTTTCTCTGACCGGTGTCGGATTAGTTTTGGCAGATCTGGTTGAAATTGTCTCGATGGGGAATTTATTCCTGATGCTGTTGTTTACAGCTTTGCTCAGCTTGATTCTTGGAATGGGTTTGCCAACGACTGCCAACTACATTGTTGTTTCATCGTTGCTGGCGCCAGTCATCGTGACGCTCGGCCAACAGTCCGGCTTGATCGTTCCGTTGATCGCTGTTCATCTTTTTGTCTTCTATTTCGGCATTATGGCTGATGTCACACCACCGGTGGGTCTGGCCTCTTTTGCTGCAGCCGCGATTTCCGGGGGGGATCCGATTCGTACCGGGTTTGTTGCCTTCTTCTACAGTCTGCGTACAGCGATGCTGCCGTTCCTGTTTATCTTTAATACCGATATGTTGCTGATAGATGTCGGGTGGTTTGGGGGGATAATTGTTTTCATTGTCGCCACCATTGCTATGTTGCTGTTTGCAGCGGCTACCCAGGGTTGGTTCCTGACACGAAACCGCTGGTGGGAATCACTGGCTATGCTTTTAGCGGCGTTCACATTATTCAGACCCGGATTCTGGATGGACCGTATTTCACCTCCGTATGAGCAAGTATCACCTGCGTCCATTGTTGATACATTTGAACAGCTTGAGCCGGGTAGTGATCTGAGGTTACGTGTCTTAGGCGAAGATGACGTAGGGCGTGAACGTTCTTTTGTTGCCCCGTTGATTGTCGGGGAAGGGGCGAATGGAGAGGAGCGACTTGAAAGCACCGGGCTTGAACTTCTGATAGAAGGTGATCAGGTTATTGTTGATGGTGTCGGGTTCGACAGTGCTGCCGAGCAGGCGGGTCTTGATTTTGATCAAGTCATTCAGGAAGTGTCTGTGCCAAAGTCTTCATTGCCAAAAGAGCTGATGTATTTGCCGGCACTGGCGTTGATCGGCCTGGTCTGGAAAGTTCAATCAGGTAGAAGGCGACGCGAAGAGGATATCGTGGCTGGCAATAGTGATCAGTCAGGCCATAACGCAGATCTGAATCGATCTACAGGAGCGAGCTAAATGTTTAAGAAAATTCTTGTGCCAGTGGATTTATCGTCACCGGAACCGGGGGTTCGAAGCTGCCCCCGGGCACGGACATTAGCAGATATGTTCGATGCGGAAGTCATGTTATTAACAGTGTTGCCCGGCTATACCATGCCAATGGTGGCCAGTTTTTTTCCGCCCGATGCAATCGAAAAAATGGAGCAGGAAAGTCGTCAGAAGCTGACAGCACTGGGGGAGGAGTACTTCTCACATGCGCCCGGCATTGATGTTCGCAGTGGTAAGCGAGCCAAAGAGATTATAAAGATGGCTGAAGAGTGGCAAGCCGACCTGATTGTTTTCGGGTGTCGACCCAAGGATGCTCTTGGTGGCGAGTTGCAGTTAGGATCTTGCGGAACCGCTGTGGCTGAACGGGCCAAGTGCAGTGTGTTGGTGGCTCGCTAGGCGGCTTAAAATAGTCCTGCGTTATCCGTGATGGACGAGATGGACTTTATTGCCGTCCGGATCACGCAGGTAAGCGCCATAGTATTTGTCACCGTACTGCGGCCGTGGACCGGGCAAGCCTTCATCGGTGCCACCATGGGATAGGCCAGCCTGATATGCTTCATCAACAATTGATGGTGACGCCGCATGAAATGCCACCATGCTGCCATTGCCAACAGTTGCTGACTGATCATCCAGCGGTAGGCAAACAAAAAATTTCGATGTTGATTGGTCTGGATGAACCCAGCACGCGTAGGGTAAATCGTTTGCGTCTTCATCACTGCGCGTAATACCGATCGGCGCAAGCAGTGCATCGTAAAATGCACTGCTTCGTTTTACATCGCAGCAGCCCAGCATGACATGAGAAAACATCAGTTGGTACTCAGGCTGCTGTTATTGAACCCGCGCAATTTAGAACGGTACTTCGTCATAGTCGCGATTGTCTGGCTCTGCCGGTGGTGGGACGTCACGCTGGTCAGGCGTAGAATTTTGTTGACTGTTTGATGCGCTATCGACACGCCACGCATTAAGGTTCGTGAAATATTTACCGTTCCACTCTCTGCCGCGCAGATCGAAGTGTACGGAAAGGTCGTCCCCTTCGTTGTACGCGTCAAGCAAGTCGCATTTGTCTTGAGTCAGCTGGAATTTGATCATTTGCGGGTATTGGCCGCTGGCGATCTCAATGACGAATTCCCGAGCCCTGAAGGAGTCAGTTTTTTGTTCAGTGTCGAATTTCTTGTGAAGCTTGCCTTCTACATCGAATGCCACGGCGATGACCTTTTAATTGATGGGGGCTGAAGTATACCCATTCATTAGCTTGTTTGCATTGCTATCAATGGGTGCGATCAGTGTGTTTTACAGCGAACTTCTGACCTCTAAATTGGCGGAGCAGGGGGCAGTGTTTGTTCGGTATTGTTTATGTGATTGGTTATATTGGTAAAGAAGATAGTGCTTACTGCCATCGCAATATCGACAAGTTCAGCGTCTGAAAATCCGTTCGTGCGGGCACTGGCGATCATCTCGTCCGGTAACGGGCCGTGTTGGTGAAAAAAGTGTCGCGTTATTGCAAGCAGGCAGTCGATACGATCGTGCCCGGTATTTTTCCCGCTCCGAATGGCCAGCTGCGTCGGTTTATCCAGTCCTGCTTTGCGGGCTTTCATTGAGTGAACCGATAAGCAGTAGTCGCACTGAGTATGTTGGCTGACCGCAAGTTTAATGGCTTCGAGCTCTTGTTCCGATAAAGAACTGGCTCGCAAGCTGGCTTCCATTTTCATGTAGGCTGCAAGCGCGGGTTCGCTGTTAGCAAATTGTAGATACACATCCGCCAGCTCGCCATTGATCCGGGTTGGATCTAACAGTTGCAGTGTGTCAGATGACAGTGTTGATTCGTCGCGGGTTTTCAGGCGAGCCATTCGTTTTCCGGTGTAGTGATTATTTTTGCCAGAACAAAAAAAGCCGGCGTAAGCCGGCTTTTTCTAACTACGGTGATCGTTGATCATCTATCTGACAGTGCGGTGAATAGTCCACTCATCTGCCTGGAAGTAACCGTTGCCCCACCAGATTTCTGTGCCGAGAAGAATATTGGCCAGGCACCAGCTGTCTTGCATTTCAACTGTGTTAGATCCTCTGCCAAACACTTCATTGACACGATGTGAGTATTCACGTGTCCATTCAATAAAGGTAGTCCAGTTCAACTCGCCGGAGGTGGTTGGGTTTTGAGCCACGAAAGCAATGTATTCCTGGTCAGACGGCTTCGTGTATATGTCGTACATCTTGCCATCCAGGCTTGCAGAGGTTACGTAGTCTCTGGGAGCAGCGGGCAATCTTTCAGCGCCCTTATCCAGCCAGACCATAATTTCAAATCGCTGGTTGCTTGAGTTGCCATTTCTTACCAGCGTGTTTATGTCGCATGAACCGCCCAGCTCGTGGAAGAAAGATTCGATAGCAACGTTTCGTTCGCCATTCAGGGTTTGGCCATTGAAATCTTTGCTGCGAGTCGGGTATTCGTCGCTGGAGAAAGCATAATCAATTTTGTAGAAGGGCAGGTTGTCTACGCGTGCAGGCAAACCGGTTTCCGCCGGGGTTTCGGCCAGTGAACTACCTGAGTATTCGTTGGGAGATTTGATCCCGTAAATGATTTCGGGGTATGACTTTACCAACCACACTGCGCCGCGAACGTCTGTTTCGTTGCCCCAATCGTAGTCCCATCGTGGCTTCACTTTGCCACCGGACTCCGCTACAGAGATGGTTTGAACCCAATCGGTCAGGCTGGAAGCACAGAAATTCCATGCATTAGTGGCGAGTATGAAGTCACCGAATTTCAGGTTTTCGTGGAACTGAACCACGGGGCAATTGCCATTCGCATTCATCACGACGTTGTTGTTTGCGTCGGTCTTTGGTGTGATGGTCAGCTGTGTGTTGCTCGATCTGATCGGGCTCATTGTGCTGACGAAGGTAGTGCCGGTGATCGGTTGATCCAGATTCAAAGTAGCGTCGATGCTTCCAGAGCCTGTATCAGTGCCGCTTCCGGAACCGCTGTTGCCACCGTCGCTGGAGCCACTGCCGCCGAGCGGGTTAGTGGTGTTTTCACCGCCGTCGCTGGAGCCGCTGCCGCCGAGTGGATTAGTGGTGTTATCGCCACCATCGCTGGAACCGCTACCGCCCAGAGGATTGACTGAATTGTCAGTATCATCGTTCTGAGCTGGGGAGGTTGTGCCTGTCCCTGTTCCTGTTGTGTTTTCACCACCCGACGCATCTTCAGTGCCGGTAGTGGTGCTTTCGTTGCCGGTAGTTGCGACGACGGGGTCGTTGCTGACAACGGAATTGTTTAGATCGGCTCGATCTATGCCTTCGCTATCGCAAGCTGTGAGTGTGGCAGCGATGGCGAGCACAGTTAGTGTTTTTCGCATGTTCAAAGAACCTGTATTTATTGGCTTTTGGTTAAAGTGGACGCAGTCTACTATGTTTCAACTGACGCTCTACTGTACGTTCAGCGAAACATGACGAGATACCGTATGCGAATTCTGAGAATTAACGGTTCGTCATTTAGACAGTGAATTTTACGCTCGTTACACTTACAATGTGTAACGTCTTGTTAACAACTATTCAGCGGACTTGCGTGGTTGTTCAATAGCAACTGCGGAGCTGATCTGTTGCAACGTCATCCGGCAAATAGTAACACGAGTCGTGGCATTTTTTGGATGTTTATCACTGGCTTATGTTTCGTCTGTGTGACCATCGCCGTACGGTATATCGGGCCCCGAATTCCGGCCGCCGAATCAGCTTTTATCCGATATCTGGTCGGAACGCTAATTTTGCTACCCGTCTATTATCGAATCTTCACCGGCACGTTAAAAATGCAAGCCAGTGTGATGATGGGCATCCGCGGGGTCTCGCATGGGCTGGGCGTTATTCTGTGGTTTTTCGCGATGGCGAATATTCCCATTGCCCAGGTAACCGCGCTTGGTTATCTGACTCCGGTAGTGGTCACTATTGGTGCAGCCATATTTCTAAACGAAAAGTTGCACGCGCGCCGATTGATAGCGGTATTGGTGGGATTTCTGGGTGTACTGGTGATTGTGCGACCCGGGTTCAACGAGATAACAATCGGTCAGATAGCGCAGTTGGCGACGACGCCATTGTTTGCTGTATCGATGATTCTTGCCAAAAAGCTTACCGAAGACTCTGATCCCATGGCGATCGTGGCAAGTTTGTCACTGGTGTGTACGCTGACTCTATTGGTGCCCGCGATGCTCAATTGGGTAAATCCGAA
>JAYJMJ010249563.1:0-15176 GCA_036873875.1 Laminaria ephemera | reverse complement strand
GCGTCCTGCCCAAAACTCAAGTCTGGGTCTGGCCATCAACGTCCTGAGTATGTGTGCCTTCCCGTGGCCGTATGTATCTCGCGTAAGGCCGCCCGGACCTCGCCTTGCTGTGTTCTCCCCTCAGTGCCTTTTATACACTTGATGCCTTCTATGTGCAATGCCTGTCTATGTAAGTTTCTAGGATCTGCTATTATGGTGGTTTTCCTTTCCTTTCCTTGCTTCCATCTCTTTTCTTTGCTTTCTTCAATTGTCTTGGGTTATTCGTACACATGCGTATCATCTTCCTGCTTCGGTTTCCTTTCTGTCTTCCTTTATTTTTTCTCCTCGGATTTGTATTGTTATTTGGTTTCCTTGGTGGCGTCGGTGTAGTCGGTTTCAGTTGCGAGTCTTGAAACGTATGTTCGACTTGCTTCAGCAGTGACATATACTCGTACCACTTTTGGTTTGTTTGTTTTTTTTCCTAGGGTATTCTTCCACTCCAGAGTTGCTGGAGCCTTGTCCTGTGACCACGCACTTGCTTATGAGAGTTGATGTGAGAACAACACCAATAGGTTGGCGACTCCCCTTAGTACTAGTTAGCACCAGGGTCAACAGTGTGATACGAAGACGTCGGTCTTTGTAATCAAGCTGTGCACTGAAACTATAAACTTCTTGGACGGGGACAAAATTAGACGAGGCGCCTTTACCGGTCTTTGACCCACAAATCGTACCAGAAAAAGAACCAAATATATTCAACTTTATAGAGGTTTTTAGGCTGGTTTTCGTGTTTTCGTGTGTTTTTTTTTACAAATCGAGAGAGGGCGTCGACCCAACCCAACCCTAACCCTAACCCATGCTAAGGCTGCGACCTGAGCGCGGCTTCGCCGCGTGTTTTGGAAAAACTGAGAAAAATGTGCGGACCACCTCAAAAATCTAAATATATTTGGTACTTTATCTGGTACGATTTGTGGGTTGAGAACACAGTAAAGGCTACTGACGCAAAACCTAACGGGTGTGGAACGCACCAGCTTTTTGTATGCATGTAGTCTTATTACCGGTGAGGGGACGGGGGCGGGGCGGGGGGGTGGGGTCGTACAGTAGGTAGGTTTTAGATCGAATAATGAACAGGGCTGCTGCACGTATGGTGTTGGACCTAAGGCGATGACGGGGGTTATGTCCTTTGTTTTTTTCTATCTTATTCTTCTTTTCTTTGCAGATACATTCTGGTGTGCTGGCTTGCATATGTTCCGCCCTCGTATTCATTGGGGTTGGCATTGCATGGCCAAGTCACCTTCCTTTTATTTTTCCTGTCTTGTAGTTCGTGACCACAGAGCTCGTCTCTAGGAGGCATCGGCGCGGACACTGGTTGTGGTTGTGCTGGATGTAGATGGGTGGGAAGATCAGCTTTAATGTGAACAACACACACATTCATATATATATATATTTTTTTAGTAAGTATTTTGACGGGGATCATTCATATTTTTTTACGTATATATTTTTTTTTGTACATTATATTTTCGAATCGAAATGTGTATATGTGTGGAATACTATGTCCATCGAAATTCTGTACAATACTAGCCGGTCGCCCCTGTGGTCAAGAGGTTACCCTCGAAGACTACTAAGGTTGGAGTCAGGGGTTCGTATCTCGGTATGGAGATTTTTATTTCTGAGACACCAACTGCCGAGAGCGCTTCATAGCGTGGGCAAGCACAATTCGCGCGAGAAGAAAGTGCTGAATTCTTCTCGCGATAAAAGTGAAGGCGCGTACCGTAGTGGGGAGGGGGAGAAGAGCCTGCTAAGTGACCCCGGATCTGAGTTACGACTAGGAGGGAGAAGGACAAAGAAAAAGTGCGAAAACATTAGATGGGATGAGCAAAAAAACAAACAAAAAAACAGGTACTCTCAAGTATATTTTACCACAGGTATTTAGGTATTTATTACACCAGACGCTACTGTTGTAAAAGATTACATCAGTTAACCCTAGTCGTACTATCAACATGTACGAATCTAAATTGCATATACGGTTTCTTGTAGCAGTAAATGCAATTATCGCCCACATCATACACAACAATGCTTGTATCATATTAGTTGGAGCGAAACAAAAGAGGGTAGTGCATCAAGCCGTGTGAGCCGTGATGCTGGCGTCCCGGGCCGAGGCATGGGATGCTTTCAACCACATCGCATAGATGATATCCCAATTGAATATTCATTATCTACGTATATATATGATATCCCTATTGAATATTCATGATCTACGTATTTCATGGCGGACAGATCCTTGGTCTATATGATCTGGATGGCCTGTAGATGTTGCCGGGTTAGGGCCGGATTATCTGAATCATGTGGTACAACTTTCCTGAAGTTGGACCTGTGCTACACAGATCTCGCATCTTTGATACGCAGATCCTGCACAACATATCATGATGACAGATCGAGAGAGAGGATCTAGATGATCTAGACCGCGATCTGTCAATTGCGTGAACCCTTACCGCCGTTCGGTGTCAAGGCGCATTCTACGGTAGGGGGGCACACACCACTTTTCTTTGGCTTCTCCCTTGAGGAGCCCTGTACTGTTTTGAGGCATACTGAAAGGGCAATTCGATTGACAATACCGTGGCCTAGGTATATAACGATTAATAATGTAAAATATCAAACGGTATCCCAACCACATTGGGTATGCATAGTTCCTCAGATGAGGAGCCTCGTCAGTCAGAAACAATTTGGCCAGAAAGTGGTATAAGTAGAGGCTCTTTCTCATGGCCGGGGGGTTTGTTAGTGGGTGCCCTTGCGCAAGTTCCACACTACCCGGAGGGATGACCGTCCGGGCTGCTATCTCCACCGCACCTCATGCCTAGGGATCGACTGGGTCGACATACGCATCGGTATACCACGGCAGCTCGCGCTGCGGTAGTAGTAACAGTGACCATCGGTACGGCCAGCTCGCGCTGCCGTTGCCGCTGGAACTGAAGGATACGCCAGCTATTATAACGCTGGGTTGCGAATACATTTGAGTTAATTTGACACACGACACGTGTGAAAATACGTGGAAAAGTGGTCAATTTTTCCCCATCCGCCCGAGGATAAGAAAAAAAAAAAATCCCTGTATCGATACTTCAGAACAAGTGAATATTGCTGTCGCGCATACCAGCTATGCAACAATGCTTGTATTATACCCTGGTACATTAGATGGACTGCAATTGGAACAAAAAAATACCGGCATTTTGAGTGGGCGGTGAAAAATAGGACGGAAACGACAGCAGTGATACCGGTCGTGGCACTCTCAATTGATGGCCGCTGGAGTCTATATTGGCTATGATAATACAGTGGGTACCCCGACTTACGAGCACTCTGTGACAAGCCGAAGCGGGCGCATTGCTCTTGTCTGTAGACGCGTGCTATACATACGATACAGGTAGCACTTTCTGGCCGAAATGTTTTCTGAATGACGGGGTTCCTTAACCCAGAATCGTCGAAATTTCCCTCATTTAAGAAAAAACAAAAATCGTTGTATACCTATAGGCCATGGGATTGTTCACCGGGTAGCACTTTTCTTTCCCCCAAATAATTTTTTGGGAGAGGTATAGAGCTCAAGTGAGGAGCCTCAGAAAAACAATGGTGCACCTCCATCGCAGCATGCGTGTGTAGGGGGCAACATATGGATTTTGGTATAGCGGGGCAGGTCGATTTAACCGCTCGAACGCTCTTATCTTGGATGCTCTAAAATCGGGGTGCCCACTGCTGTGTGTGTGTGTTCTTCACATTAAAACTGCTATTTCCACCCATCTACACCCAGCACAACCAGTGTCCGTGCCGATGCCTCCTAGAGAGACGAGCTCTGGTCACAAACTACAAGACAGAAATACACATTGCAAATACAGCAAGGTGACTTGGCTATGCAATCTGTGTAATACGTAGAGGCAAGCAGAATCAATATTATAGTAAAAGCATGGCTGGTACAGCAAAGCAAGGTCCATGTAGCAACGCATGTCACTTTGTCCGTAAACATAAGGACTGTTTGGTTCATTAATCAATACCCAAACGGTTTTTATATTTACGGACATAGTGGCAGTCATAGAGTAGTGGTCCCTCTATAGTGCCGGTATGTGCCAGCCAAAAAAACGGGCACTACTGCGGCAACCGGCACTACTCCGCACACTGCCGCTATAGGTTATTCCCATCTGTGCCAAGCGAATTTACCGGCACTACTGCGGCAACCGGCACTCCTCAACCGGCACTACTGAGGGACCCATACTGTGTGTGTCCTTCACATTAACCCTCTTAGCACTAGAATGCTGTAGGGCCCATGAAATGGGCCCAAACTTATGTGGTATTACTTGGTTTTAGAGGCGTGTTCTTTGAGTGGATTTTGAATGCCCCGTTTACCACGCCAAAGCTTTGAAAAGTGATGTACTCTGTGCTGTGGTGGGTCCAAGGGGAGGGCTCTTTTGACTTTTGACATGGTCGTAGTTGATTTTTTTTTTTTTGCGGTTTCCGAGTGGGTGCTGAGAGGGTTAATAAACTGATCTTTCCATCCATGTATTTCCAGCACAACTGAACTCCCGTGATGTAGGCGCATGCTACGGTACTGCTGTAGAGGTACACCATTTTGTTTTGGGGAGGATCCTCACCCGAGGAGCTCCATCCTTCTCCTCAAAAACTGATTTGGGGAAAATTAAAAGTACTATATGATGAACAATCAAATGACCTAGGTATACAACGAAAATTATTGCAAAAAAAAAAACGAAGTTCCGACGATTTTGGGTTAAGGAGCCCCGTCATTCACAAAACGTCTCAGACAAAAAGTGCCGCCTCTACAAGTAACGTAACACGCGTCTGTGCGCTGGTATGCAGCTTTAAAAGTACACCTACCTGCGTTTTTGGGAACAAAGTACCTGGAATCAGTGCGGGATCATTCAGGCAGGGGTGACTATTAATAACTACTTGGAGTTAGTGCGGGGTATTTTAGGCAGCGGTGAAGGGGTTGAGAGGGTGAAAAGTGACGCCTGAAAAGTGATGCCCTCGTGCCTCATGCCCTCATTCCTCATGCCCTGCTCATCATGCCGTGGTTGGTGCCTTGTGCCATGCCGGCCATATGTCCATCTCCTCGAATCCAGAGTAACGTCACGATTAGCCAACCCCCTTTATCCCGCCCTCGGAACAAAACAATGACTTGATTTTTTTTTTTTCAAGTATTCATTCATACCCCCCATGCAATGGTATACCAGGTATACCTGGTATACTTGCAGCACAGCAGCAGTGCGGTCAATATTTGTAAGCAGCAGCAGGGGATTTTTTTTTTTTGTATATAGCAATAGTATATATAGCTTGTTCCCTCCCAAGTCCAAAAGAGGCTTGAGGCGCGAGAGATGGTGCCCTCACGCCTCTTGCATCGCTCATGCCCTGCTCATCAATTGCTGCTCATGCCATGCTCATGCCATGCCATGACGACTAGCCCGTTTTACGTTTTCGGTTGGTCGTCAGTCGTTTGTCGGCTGCTGTGACGAAAAGTTCCCTCGACTAGTACGGAGGACCCTAGTAATCAGGACCCACGATATACACTAAAACCTATATATTACGCTGTTTTTTCTAACCATAGTTGGTCCTGATTACTATGTTCCCCCATAAAATAATATCTCACGCTAAAGATACAGTCAGTCGTTGTCCCTAATTAGTGCGGTGCCTTGCCAGACGACGATATCCGCACTAACGCGGGACCCCGCACTATCCCGGGATGGTGCAGTACGAGCAAGGTCGTGACAAGCGATTTTCACCGCACTAAACTGGGGCACCGCACTAAAGGGTACCGCACGAACGCGGTACCACGACTGCTGTACCAATGCTCGCACATGATATTCACTACTACGAAAAGTTTTCCCCACTAGTTGTACGAGTACATATTATGGAGGAACATACAGTAGTAATCAGGACCAAATATGTTTTGTAAAAAAAGGTAAATATATAGGTTTTTGTGTATATCGTGGGTCCTGATTACTATGGTCCTCCTTAAAAATAGTTTATCCTCAAAGCGTGGGTACAGAGTTCTACAGCAAAGTGATCAAAGTATATCAGATACCAGGTACCTGGTTACACAATTATCTCCCGGGGTGGTTCCTTAAAATCAGACACGGTACCCTAGTAATAGTCCACACTGGTACACGATCAGTTATTAGGGTGTTTGCGATTTCAAAACTCTTTTGGGTTGGATAAAATGTAAACCTAGTATTGAAACCGACGAATTTCATAGCCCATGGCCAACCAACCCACGAAAAAATTAGGTTGGAAATTGAAAAAATGGTAGGGAAAAAAAAAGTGACCTTATTTTTTTTAGCGTGTTTGCGATGTACCAACTTTGGTTGGGTAGGAGTTGGGCAGGAAACATATAATAATAGTATTGAAACCGTCAAGGTCACAATCCAAGGCCAACCCAATCCAAGAAAATTCGGATAAAAATAGATTGTTTTTTTCCTACCAGGTACCAGGTACCATTTTTTCAATTTCCAACCTATTTTTTTCGTGGGTTGGTCGGCCATTGGGTATGAAATTCGTCGGTTTCAATACTACAGTAGCTTTACATTGTATCCAACCCAAAAGAGTTTTGAAATAGCAAACACCCTACCTAATACAACACGAGTATTTTATAAAAAAATATATCTCAAATACGTCAGCTGTGAGTTCTACCAATTGAATGGTCGATACTCAACTTTTACAAGCTGCGTACTTCTTCGGTGTTGTTGCTCCTTCCGCACCATATCTAACGGCCCGCTGAAATGCCCAACCTGTCTCCTGCCTGTTGTTTGTATGGTCCGACCCACTGCAGAAATGACAAGATAGAAGATGTAGATGTTTGATGTATTTTTCGTGTTGGTCTAATCAGATACCAGTATCGTATTTGTCCGGCGTGACACCGCACGATATTCAACAGCCTGCTGGCAAATATCATGTGTTAAAGCTGTCTCCTTCCTGCTGTCTGGTATCCAGTCCGTCATTCATCGTCCAACCCTCCCATCACATCACACCTGCTGCGCTCCGTGACTCCGGTACCTATCAGGCAACGCTCGTTTGCCTCTTTCTTTGTTCTGCAATCTCGGGAATACAGCAACCGGCCCTCTCCCAGCATCGCAAAAGACAAACCCAGATGAAGCCTTCCCTCTCACCATGGGGGGTGCTCCTCCTCGTGGGCGCCTCTGCTGCGCTGAGCACAGTAGATTGCGCTCCAAAAACTACCGGTGGGTTATTCTGGGATGGATACGCCAAAAGCATCGTGTCGTCGTGCTACGAAGATTATGAAGTCGCGACGGCTAAGGGCATCTTCACCATGTTCCTCAGGCCGCTACTTTACGAGACGTGTCTGGTGAGAGCCAGACCCGGGAGCCGCCCCGCCTCACCAGTACAGCTGACGTGTATAGCAAGCAGCACGCCGTAGTAGCGGGCAGTATGTGTATGTGTATTTTTCGCCAGAAACAGAGCCTACACTAGGCATGGAAAGAAACATATAGGATACAGCATTGAAAAAATGAAATTTTGTGTGTTTTGCCAAGAAGCCGTTGCTTCTACCCATCGACATCCAGCACGTACATCCAGTGTCCGTGCCGAGCTTCCATCCTAGGGAGACACAAGCTCTGTGGCCACAAACCACAAGTCGGAGATATCCGATGCAAGTACAGCAGTAGCAGGCACAGCAGTAGCCATTGCCGTCGAAACGGCGTGGCGAGTGTGCGTGTGGACGCTCCAGGGCCGAAATCGATTGCGCTTACAGTATTTCGATTACGGACGCACTCCAAAGAAAAGCTGGATTTGGATTTTGAGTATCGTTCTCGTTGAAACACAGTGAGTCCTGTTTTTACTAAACATCGCACGCACGGCCGCGCCCGCTCGCTTGCGGCCCGGGGGGGGAAGACACACGACAGCAGGTGGTACACACGCCGGCATAAAGCGCGGTCTTAAAGCGCGGTCTTAAAGCGCGGTCTTGCTATCGGCTGGTACTGCTTTTCCATGTGTTGCCGTGCCTAATATCCCCCTCTGCAGTCGTGTATCCCCGAAGCACGGCAGCAGCAACAGTACGTACCAGGTAGTCATCTTTCATATTTTCCGCGTTCTGGTGTTGGGGTATGATTTTTTTGCCGTCTATCGTGCCGAACTGACCCTCTAAAACGCTATTATTAACAACGAATACCAGCACCCACGTCGTTCGGAAATTCAAGGACCGTTTTATGTTCACAATATTACTGTATTACCGTAAAAGGTCCATCACAGCAAAGTAATATCAGTCTAGTTCTTAGTACTAATAGTTCGGGCCCGAAACGCAGGTGTTTTTCAGTTGAGGTCAGTGATAAAGGTTTGGGCTCAAACGTGCATCCCTTACCATTGGACGGTTCTACTGTACGTACCTATTGACACTATTATAAGAAAATTGGCACTAAATTAGTCTGACTGAGATTTACCGCTATACTGAAGTTACGAAGTTAAAGTAGTGTGGAACGCACCTCTTCCCAGATATGGAATCCAACCCGAGACCGCATTTCTGTTTCTTACTGCTGTTGTACGTGTCATGCACTGTAGTAGCTGTTCAAAATATGCCACAGCAATAAAACCGGGGTGAAATCCCACGACGCCATCAACAGCACCAACGTGCACTTCATGGTACACCCGGAGGCGGCGTCAACTTTGGCAGCCAGGGCTGTCGTTATGCGCTGGGGCGAGGTAGCTACTATTCCCTACCTGTTGCGCAAAAGCACCTACCTCGTCCCGCCGCCTACGGATGACCCTGGCTTCAAAGATAGTGCCGCTTCCCGGTGTACCACGAAGTGCATGTCGGTGCTGTCGATCGCGTCGTGGGATCGCACAACGGTTTGATAGTTGTGGATGCTGAACAGTTTTCACTCAACGGACGGAAGGATGTTGTAGTATACACCACCACCCTGGGGACACTTCGTGGTACATCCGGGGGCGACGCAAACTTTGACAGCCAAACTCTCGTGGTTTCGTGCCTGGACAAGGTAGGTGCTAGTTTTACCAGGCACCTGGTAGTGCAATACTTTTAATAGATGTTCGACACCTATAACGACATCGTGGTTCCATCCCACGACGCAGTTAACACTACCATCGTGAATTTCGTAGTGCGTCCCGAGGCGATCTTAATTTTGAAAGCCAGGGTCATCGTTATGCAACGGGATATCGTAGGTGCTATTCATTAACTGTCCGTGCTACAGGGCCTATAGCACTACCAGGTATAGAATAACACCTACCCCGTCCCGTCTATGACTATGACATTAGCTTTCATGGACAGGATCGCCTTGAGGTGCAGGACAAAGTGCACGTTGGTCGTATTGATGGTGTGATGGGATCGCACCACGGTTTCATTGTAGATGTTGAAGAACTATCAAAGCGTATAGCACCATCAGGTACCTGGGATTAAATAGCAACTACCTCGCCCTGTGGCACGATGACCCTGGCTGTCAAAAATAGCGTCGCCTCCGGGTGTACCACAGAGTGCACATTGTTGTGGTGTTCATTTACATCCATATGTTCGTTGTATGATAGGCTCTCGACATCTACAACTATAATCGACCGTGGTGCAATCACATGACTCGAGTATCATCACGAACGTGCACTTCATCGTACACCTGGAGGCGATCCTAACTTTTACGGTCAGGGTCATGGTCATGTGACGGGACGAGGTACGTGCTATTTTTACCAGGTACCTGGTAATGCAATACAATTGATAGATGTTCAGCATCTACAATCACGTCGTGGTTCCATCCCACGACGGAATTGACCCTACCAACGTGCACTTCGTACCGCACCCAGAGGCGAATATTACCATGAAAGCCAGGGCCATCGTTGTGTGACGGGATATCGTAGGTGCTATACATCAACTGTCAGTGCTATAGTGCCTATAGCATTACCAGGTATAGAATAACACCTACCTCGTCCCTTCTACGGCTATGCCCTTAGCTTTCATGGACAGGATCGCCTTGAGGTGCAGGACAAAGTGCAGGTTGGTCGCGTCAACTGCGTCATGGGATCGTGCCACGGTGTCGTTGTCTATGTTGACGACCAATCAAAAGTATAGCACCGCCACAGGTACCTGTTATAAAATTGCAACTACCTCGTCCTGTCGCACGGTGATAGCCCCGGCTTTCAAAGTCTTCGTCGCCTCTCGGTGTATCACGGAGTGCACGTTGGCGGTGTTTGTTTTCATCCACCCGTTCGATGTATGATAGGCGTTAAAAACTCTACAACAACGAAACCGTGGGTGCGATCCCACGGCTCGATTAATCGTGGTGAGTGAATGGGCCACTTGCTTGGAGTCCACTCTCTGCGCTTCAACTTGAGGTGGCCGAACCATTATAGCACAGGCTGAGATGAAACCTACCTGGTACCATAATAACAGCGGAGAACTTGGGAGTTCGGGCTCGGGGTATGGGAGAACAGGGCCCTGATCTACCACTTTCCCCGCTTTAATATCGTAAGCGTCGTCCCAGCCTGTGCGAGAACTTGCAGGGAAGGTCAAGTTCGAGGCCAGGTCGTGGACTCCGTCCAGCATTAATGGTGCTCGTGTGTAAGTCTTAACGTAGGAGCATAGCTTTGGCTGCGGTTCGCACATACTTATTCACTGGATGCACATAAATGGTTCCAGTCGCGTGAAAATACGCTATGCTCTGCGAGGTAATGGTGGATATGCAAGTGGTGTGTCTCGCTGGATACCCTCAAAGTACGTTTTATTCCCATATTGGCTTGGTGCCACGAGAGCACACGAGAAACGAGCGAAAAACACAAAACGACACCCCACTACAACTTCCGGGGTCTATCTAGACAACGGGTATACTACAACAAGTATGAGATGAACAACCCTTGGTATACTTCATCTTTGTGGGGGGGCTTGTGAGTGATCGACGTTGGAGCTCATGATCTATATTGTCTGATGTCAAGCAATGTAGTAGGTATTATAGTGATAAAGATTGTTTCGGAATCGTTTCATCGCCCTTTTTTCCCGTCATCACATTGTCACGCGTGCGGCCCCTGGCAATGCTTCCTCTCGATCAACGGGAGATCTCTATTGTCGGAACAATGTTTTATTATTATTATTATTATTTGCCATCCGAAAATGTGCAGTATGAGCTTCAAAGTTGATCACTCATAACCTTCTCGAAAGAAGAAAACCCCGGAAACAAAAGGAAACCTTTGCACAAAGCCTAACTCCCTGCTATGCCTGCTTCCCGCTTAAGCTTTATCTACAGTACTCTATTGTTGTCCTCTCTCCCTCCTTCTCAATACGTGCTCTTTACATTATATTCTTAAATCCTAAGCCGCATCCAAGCTACATCCCCACGCCATCGGTGTGGGCCTGTTACTCCCCCCCCCCCTGCTCCTTCTCGCTTCCTGGCGGTCCCTAACCTGGAGTTTGAAGCGCACCACCATCCTCAAAATGGCGACCTGTTTAGTCACCGAAATGATTTGTAGCAAACGTTCCTTAACCAACCCTTTCCTCGCCATCGACCCACCATCCCTCCCCCCCACGACACTAGCTGCCAGCTGGTCGATGAAGTTGCCGCCTTCTACCCCGAGACGCCCAAAGCTTTCCACCGCTAAAGTGGCACAACGGGAGATCTCTGTTGTCGGAACAATGTTTTATTGTTACAATGGTAAGTCTAAACATGCAGCAGTACACTACAAGCAGTACACTTTTGACAGTTGGTACTGTTTACCAATTCGACGCTAGCCGACGAGGGAAGAAAGTAAGTGCTGAATTATTCTCGAGATAAACATTGAGGCGCGTACCATAGTGGGGAGGGGGGAGAAGAGCCTGCTTAGTGGCCCCGGATCAGAGTTACGACTAGGGAGGGAGAAGAAGAAAGAATAAGTGCGAAGATAATACCCTGGTAGATGGGATGAGCAAAAATAAAAAGCATGGTATTGTGTTCATGACCATCCGATGACGACCTTTCGACCCACGCTTCCATTGGTTGGTGGGTTACTTTATCCAAATCACTCACTATAAATACGGGTTTCCGGCCGGAACGCGACAACTACAGGAGGCCCACAACGTCTTCGACCTCATGGAACATGCAGGGGGTATACAGTATGGTATTGAAAGTCAAAATAACTGAAAACACAGATGTAGTAACTTGTGTGTATATACCATACATAAGTACGATGCGAGTTCTAGGCTTGAGTGAGTGCGGTAATTTCAAATGATGACATTTGCTTTTTTTTTGCTCATCCCATCTATTATCTTCGCATATTTTTCTTTCTCCTTCTCCCTCTCTATTAATAATCGTAACTCAGATCCGGGGTCACTTAGCAGGCTCTTGTCCCCCCTCCCCGCTACGGTACGCGCCTTAATTTTTATCGCGAGAATAATTCAGCACTTTCTTCCCTCGTCGACTCGCGTCGAATTGTGTTCACGCACGCTATGAAGCGCTCTCGGCAGTTGGTGTCTCAGAAAAAAAAAAATCCATTCCGAGATTCGAACCCCTGACTCCAACCTTAGTAGCCTTCGAGGGTAACCACTTGACCACCGGGGCGAACAGCGATGACCAGCGATTACCCCTTCTGAATATACTACGTATGTCCACCATGGATGACTCGAAACAAACTTTGAATTGCAGCCATTACCGTACTGAATATATTCTCGCGATCTTCTATAATACTACTGAACACTGGTTGTGCTGGATGTAGATGGGTGGAAAGATCAGTTTTAATGTGAAGAACTGTCGGTTGAGCCCTCTCTTAGCGTTGACGGGTTTTACAAAGTCGGACACGCGACAATATTGACTCTCAGATGATCACACATGTATATATTATCGAACCATCGAGTCACCGAGCCATAGAGTGAGGCACGGGTCGCAGCAAGTTTCCCCCACTCATTCTCCCGCAGGAGCACATTCATATCCCCACTACAATAGTCCCTAATCAAGTATGGAACTCCCTAATCTCCGGCGGAACATCTTCGTCGTGAACCGGAGGACAACCAACAAGAACACACACTGTAAAGACTACCAGGTGCGTCAGAAATGCTACGACCTCTACGTAGTGCAAAGAACTCTTCATCGTGTATCCGATACTGCGGTTGTCATTCATTTGTTATCGTCATTCTGGTCATATTCTCTCTCTCGAGCTCTGAACAGCTGAAGTTACATAGCAGTTGAAGTAGTGTGACTACACCAACATCGACAACAATGTCTCCTGTAGCAATACAACAACAATTGTATGATACAAGCATGCCAAGCATACGATCAAATCAAGCATACCCCCCACCCCTCTTCTTTGTTGCATGTGGTTCAGCGTCTGACCGACACGTAGCAGAAGATGGTAAGGCTACAATTATTGTATCCAAATTACACTCCATCGTTTTTTTATCAGATTCCATATGTTTTCTTTTACAGAACATATACTGGTACCTTGTCTAGATTTAAATGACAGCAGCAGTCATCAGCTCGTTGTCATCCTCATCAATCATAACATAACCATGAAATTTAAAGACTCAAAGGACGCAAAGCGCGTTATACCAGGGATGTATACTCCGCCCTCCTATTCTTTGCGGTTGGCTTTACATGGGCAAATCACCTTGTTGTATTTGCAATGTGTATTTCTGTCTTGTAGTTTGTGACCACAGAGTTCGTCTCTCTAGGAAGCATTGGCACAGGCACTGGTTGTGCTGGATGTAGATGAGTGGAAATATCAGTTTAATGTGAAGAGCACACACACATAGTTACCATGCGCTCTATAATAACCGTGATTTGAACAAAAGTTGCAAGGGTCGTGCGTTTGATGGGAACCAGGCCACGAACAAAAACGTGGAACAGCAGCGGTTTGTGGCTTACAAAACTGTGGGCTGCGCTTGGCATCTTGTTGTACTCTGCCGTTTCTCGACCGTTGCTGTAGGGGCTCTCAGCAACACATGTACCCAGGCATAAGGACAAACATTCCACCCCGCCCCCCCTCTTGTTGCGTGTGATGCTTGTGTATACCACGCACAAAGACGGGTAAGCGACATGTATAGGCCGTCGTTACTGCTTGTGTTTTGAAGAATAACGTCGATCCTGTTATAATATACCAGTAGAAAATACTAAAGCAATACGACGAATCTCCTACCAGGTACCAGGTATATGATATTATATGTACATTCGTTCGTTTGATAAATGAATCCTGGGTGGACCATAGACCGTACATACATTCATTCGTGTGAGCAAAGATTCTCCGTCATATGGTGTTTTCGTATGATAAGCGTTAACACGTACAGTCAAGTAATGAAGGCTATTTGTATTCATACCACCGAGCGCCCGCGATATAAACTGGTATGAACACCGCCAGATCTCCGGCGGGTATACAAACATATCAACAGCAGTAGTAGTCGTTTGGCATTTTATGGCCCAGTAACATTATTTTGGCGATGTGTCTCCCTGTCTAGTGGTTGGTGACCACATAACTTGTCTCTCTGTGAGGAGGCATCCCGGCACGGACACTATTAGTAGTTATGCTGATTGTAGATGGTGGATAGGTAAGTTTTACATGAAGAAAACACACAGATCAGCAGTATATCAATGTACTGGAAAGACTACCCGAACTACCGCGTCATCTACAGTACGAGTATTTCTAAAAACTCTTCGAACCAGGACTAAGGCGATGGTTGCGGTCACAAACGACTGTAGTTGGATCACATATTATCATATGCTCCTTAGCTTATCCCGTAGCGGAGGCCGTGTTTGCCTATATTTTGCTGTACTCCACTACTAGCAGCTGTAGGACTTCTCTGCAGCACTATACCCAGGCACAGAAGCAAGCATGCATCTCCCTGGGTTCACCATGTTGCGGCAGCGGGTCGAGCTGACGTTATCCAGCTCACCTTTTGCCGTAGGAGTTCTATTGCTGGGCCTGTAGGCCCAAGAGCTCTCCGACACTAGCTTACGAGCGTTGTAGCCCACGCCAAAGCCTCACAAACACGGGGATCGATGCGTTTATGCAAGCAGACAGCGGTATGGCCTTTTAGCTCTTATTCCTTTAGGTTCCTTTGTCCTTTAGTTTCCTTTATCCTTTTAGTTTCTTCCTTATCACTTTATCTTCCTTTCATGGGAGGCAAGGTTCCTTTATCCTTTTAGTTTCTTCCTTATCACTTTATCTTCCTTTCATGGGAGGCGTTGAGTAAACACCAGGAGAAGGGAGCAGCACTCAACCGAGTACGCTGTTCCCATGGA
>JAYJMJ010249457.1:0-15181 GCA_036873875.1 Laminaria ephemera | reverse complement strand
GGGTAAGCACAATTCGATGCGAGTCGACGAGGGAAGAAAGTGCTGAATTCTTCTCGCGATAAAAATTAAGGCGCGTAATTAGTAGGGAGGGGGAGAAGAGGCCTGCTAAGTGACCCCGGATCTGAGTTACGACTACAGTAGTGGGGCCTATATAAGGCGGTATAGTGCGAAGGAATTTTGGCCGCCCTATATCAAGAGGCCGCCCTATTCGTAGAGGCAGTTGTATTCAGAGTTTCAGTCGTGCCAACCGATTTCAACTGCCCTATATCGAGTGGCCGCCTTATTCGAACCGCCTTATATAGGCCCCACTACTGTACTAGGGAGGGAGAAAGAGAAAGTAAAAGTGCGAAGATACTAGATGGGATGAGCAAAAAAACAAAAATACACAAAAAAATGGTACTGCCGAAGGAGCACGCACTTATTTTTCTTCTGACCCTTCACATCGAGCTATTTTCCATTGGTACCTTCCCACCAGGGGGGGAGGAAGGGGGCGTAGAGCGTCACACCCTCCCGGCAAGAAAGTAAGGCGTTCTTATCGGATATCGGGACGCTTTTTTCCGATACAACTACCGACACGATTTCGGACTTATCGGAACTTCCAATACCATATTAAAACTACGTGCCACACGAAGCGACGCGGGCTGCTGGTCTAGAGCGTACGAGGTGGCAGTGGATTGCATGTTGAGTGCCAAAACTACAACGCAAGAACTATAACACCAGGCACGTACTGCTGCACAACATGTAGTAGATGATGGATCACAAAACCACAATTCCAATTCCGATACGATAAGCGATATGTAAGGCGGAAAAACGGAAATACAGATACAGTAATGGTACTGCCGAAGGAGCACGCACTTATTTTTCTTCTGACCCTTCACATCGAGCTATTTTCCATTTGTACCCTCCCACCAGGGAGGGGGGGGGGGGCGTAAAGCGTCACACCCTCTCCGCAAGAAAGTAAGGCGTTCTTATCGGATATTGGGACGCTTTTTTCCGATACAATTACCGACACGATTTCCGACTTCTCGGAACTTCCGATACCATATTGAAACTACCTGCCACACGAAGCGACGCGGGCTGCTGGTCTAGAGCGTACGAGGTGGCAGTGGATTGCATGTTGAATGCCAAAACTACCACGCAAGAACCATAACACCAGGCATGTACTGCTGCACAACATGTAGTAGATGATGGATCACAAAACCAGACACTAGTCTTGAAAAATCATTTTGTTTGCGGCTGGGTCCCAACTGAAGGGCTAGAAGAGGTGCCTGCTAAAGCGCAATAAATACTACCAGGTACACTGCGTATCCATATGTGGAGAACAGCCACAAGCGCAATCAACGGATCGACGAGGCTCGTCGATCACGCGACGGCATGACGGGCGACACCGCAGAAACCACGAGACAGATCTTCAAGAAGGTGGCCGAAAGCCCGCCGACGTGGTTTCGATTTTATGCTTTACAATGCGTCCTCAACGCATCGTACGACAGTCGGTTTTATACCGACGGGGGGGGCTGTCCACTAGTAGTGTAGCACCGAGTACGTAGTGTTGTAGTGCGCTAGTAGACCGCCGGGTTCGGGCGCCGCCAACGGGGATTTGTTAGGGGAACGCCGGGTTAGGGAACTGCCAGTGGGAATTTGTTAGGGGGTCGCCGAGTTACTGGACCGAGAGCGTGTATTAACTAGTAGTGGTCGGCTATGCTTTCGTCTAGAGCACCAACGTAAGGCAACTCGAGCGATTGTCCCCGGATTCAAGCGGCGACAATGGGGAAGCAGATGTACAGCGCAGCTAGGCGTGAGCATGGTCGGGGGTACTAATGGACCATTGTTCAACACTCACGAAACCATTGGGGAGTAATCCCCGTCCCGGACGCTTTCCCATATCGTTCATTTTAACACATCAATATGTTTGTAGGCCATCATTGGTCCACTACGACGAAGAAAGCTAACAGCAACAGTGCCCACAACGACGGATAAACCAAACAGCAACAGCGCTCTGCGAAGGGCCCTGTCTCTATGCTGCTCTACAAGGACACAGTACCTGCGAGGCCTAAAAATTCGGGTGCTTGATACCTCAGGAACTAGGGTAAGCGAAACGCGTATTGCACTGGCCGACTGCATCTCGAAGGGGCGCACAGTCTGGGCTGCGCTGGCGATATGTGCCTCCACAGCCCATGCTCTAGGGCGCTAAGATATACGCTGCGGAGACCAAATTCGACAGTGCCGCTCAGAGCGTGGACCCCTTCAAGATGCAGTCGGCTAGTGCAAAACAAGTTCCGCTTACCCTAGTTCCCACGGTATCGAGCACCGCTCCCCGCGGCCTCGCAGGTACGAGGTCCACGTAGAGTGGCATAGGGCTGGGAACCTACGTAATGCATTGATGCTGTTCGCTTTCCATCGTTGTGGGCTCTTTTACTGTTCGATCTCTCCATCGTTGTCGGCCCCTGACTGCCTATAGGTATATAAATCTTTGATGAGAACGCGTGCAGACCAGCTAGGTGTGGGCGTACCCCGGGTGTGCTAATGCATCATAGTTCAGCACCTGCGAAACTATTGGGGATCAATCCCCGTCCCCAACGCGACCTGATTGTACACCATTGATTTACCTACATCAACATTCCTGTAGGCAGTCAAGGGTCCATAGCGATGGATAAAGCTAACACCAACTGCGCCACTTAGGACCCCAGCCCTATGTCGCTCCACGTGGACACCATACTTGCGAGGCCACGGGAAGCGATGCTTCATGCCGCAGGAACTACGGTGAGCGGAACGCGTATTGCTCTGGCTGACTGCGGCTCGAAGGGGTGCACAGTCTGGGTGGCGCTGGCAGATTTGTGTCATCGCGACGCCCTAGCGCTGTGCTGTCCGTTTCGATGTTATGTGACCAGGGGATCGAGTGCTCATCTCAACCCCAGACGCGGCAGGGGTGGCCATGGAACATATGAAAGGACAGTACAGGCTCAGGGCATGCGCTGCGGAGGCCACATTCGTTATCGCCGCCCAGACTGCGATCCGCTTTGAGCCGCAGTGGGGCTGTGCAATATTACGCGTTCCACCTATCCTAGTTCCTGCGGCATCAAGCACCGCCTTCCGTAGCCTCGCAGGTACAAAATGTGCGTATAACAGCACACAGCTGGGGTCCCGACATAGCGCACTGTTGTTGTTCGCTTTCTGTATCGTTGTGGGCCCGTGACTCCCTACAGGTATACGAAGTATTGGTGTGTGAACATCAACGGTATAGGAAAACGTCGTATCGGGAACTAAGCAGGTGTCCCGCGCGGCGAGGTGTGGGTGTAACCCGGGGCTGCTAATGCATTATTGTTCGGCACCTGCGAATCCATTGGGAAGTAATCCCCATCCCTGACGCGACCCTTTCCTGTGCCGTTAACCTCCATACATCAAAATACTGGTAGGCAGTCAAGGGCTCATGGAGAAAGTTAACAGCAGTTGCGCTACTGAGGACCCAGCCTCGATGTTGCTCTACGAAGACACCGTACCTGCCAGGCCACGGAGAGCGGTGTTTGATGCCGCAGTAACTAGAATGAGCGGAACGCGCATTGCACTGGCCGACTTCGGCTCAGGGAAGGCGCACAGTCTGCGTAGTGCTGGTGACTATAGTGCTTCCGGGACGCATGCCCTAGCGTTGCGATGTCCTTTTCAATGTTTCGTGGCCACCCCCGTCGCGTGTGGCTTTGAGATGAGCTCTAGTTTCCCAGGCCATAGAAACGAGCGCTCATCTCAAGGCCGGACGGGACGCGCTTGTCTACAGAACAGAGACAAGAACAGTACAGACCTAGGGCATTCGCTGCGGAGCCATCATTCACCAGCGCCGCCCAGACGTCGCGTCCCTTAGAGCCACGGCCGTGCGCAGAAACAAATCACCAGCGTCGCCCGGACTGTGCACCCCTTCGAGACGCCTTCAGCCAGTGCGATACGCATTCCACTTACCGTGGTTCTTGCAGGACCAAGCACCGCTTCCCGTGGCGTCGCAGATACGAGGTGCACGTAGGACAGCATAGGGCCGGGGCTCTACCTAACGCACTGTTTGTTGTTATTCGCCTTCTCCATCATTGTGGGCCCGTGACTACCTAGAAGTATATTGGTTCGTGGAAGTCAGCGGTATTGAACGTGTCGTATCGGGAAATTAGCAGGTTCACAGAGCAGCTAGGTGTGGGTGTAACCCGGGGCTGCTAATGCATTTTTTTTCAGCACCCACGAAACCATTGGAAAGCAATCCGTCCCGGACGTGACGCGTTTCTGTGCCGATCATTTCCATGCTCAATATACCGGTAGACAGCCAAGGGCCCACAGCGATGGAGAAAGTTAACAGCCGTTGTGCTGCTTAGATCCCAGGCTCGAAGTTACTCTACGTGGACACGGTACCTACGAGGCCACGGGTAGCGGTGCCTGATACTGCAGTAACTAGATTAGGCGGAACGGGTATTGCGGGTATTGCACTGGCCGACTGCGGCCTAGGGGAGGCGCACAGTCTGGGCAGTGTTGGTGACTAGTGCTTCCGCGATGCATACCCTAGTGCTGTGCTGTCATTTTTCTATGTTATGTGGTCACCCCTGTTTCGCCCGGCTTTGAGATAAACACTCGATTCCCAGGCCAAAGAAAGGAGCGCTCATATCAAGGTCGGCCGCGACGCGCGTGACTACAGAACAGAGATAAGAACAGTACAGACCTAGGGCATGCGCTGCGGAGGCACCATTCGCCAGTGCCGCCCAGACTGCGCGCCCCTTACAGCCGCAGTCTTGCAGAGACACAATTCGCATGCGTCGCCCAGACTATGTGCCCCTTCGAGACGCAGTTGGCCAGTATGATACGCATTCCGCTTACCCTGGTTCCTGCGGCACCAAGTACCGCTTACTATGGCCTTGCAGCTACGAGGTCCACGTAGAGAAGCATAGGGCCGGGGTCCTACGTAGCACCCTGTCGCTGGCAGCTTTCTCTGTCGCTGTGGGCCTGTGACTGCCTGCAAGTATACTGATATAAGAAAATTGATGGTGTACCAAAACGTCAGGTCGGAAAACAAGCAAGTGCATAACACGGCTAGGTGTGGTCGTGAGCCGGAGGTGACACGTGCCACGATAGAGGTAGGACACATGCTACGATAGAGGTGCACCCTTCTTTTTCTGAGACTCCTCGCTTGAGGAGCTCTGTACCTCTCCCAAAACGGATTGTGGGGAAAACCAGAAGTATTACCCGATGAACAATCCCATGGCCTAGGTATACAACCAATGTTTTCCCCAAAAACAGAATGAGACTGCGACGAATTTGGATTTAGGAACCCCGTCTATCAGAAACGTTTGACCCGAAAAATGCTATCTCTATTGTAGCAGGCGTCGTAGCACTTTTCGGTTTTTTTGTTTCTGAATGACGGGGCTCCTTAACCCAAAATCGTCGGAATGTCATTCTTTGTTTTGCAATGTGAATAGTTTTTATACCTAGACCATGGGTTTGGTCATCGGGTTGCACTTTCGGTTTACTCAAAATTATTGTTTGGGTGAGGTATGAAGCTCCTCAACTGAGGAGCCTCAGAAAACTAATAGTGCACTTTTACCGTGGCATGTGTCGGGTGGTAATGCATCGTTGTTCAGCACCCATGAAAAGCATTGGGGAGAAAACCCCGCCCTCGACCCCACGCGTTCCTGTACCGTTCATGTCCATTCATCAAAATACCTGTGGGCAGCAACGGTGTGGCCACACAACGATGGGGAAAACTAACAGCAACAGTGCGCTAAGTGGGACGACGGACCTACGCTGCTCTACGAGGATTCCGTACCTGCGAGGCCTCGGGAGGCAGTGCTTCGTGCGGCAGGAAGGACAGTAAGCAGAACGCGTATTGCACTGGCCGACTGTGTCTCGAAGGCGCGCACAGCCTGTGCGGTGCTGTCAACCGTTGCCTGCGCAGCGCGTGCCCTAGCGCTGCGCTGTCCATTTCTGTTTTGCGTGGCCACCCTCATCGCATTCCGCCTTGAGATTAGCACTCTTTTCGCTGGCGGCGTTTCCCAGAAAGGAAACGAGCGCTCATCGCAAAGCCGGCCGCGACGAGGATGTCCACGGAACTTAGAAAAGGGCAGCACAGCGTTAGGTCATGCGCTGCGAAGGAACGCTTCGTCAACTTCTGTGCGCTTCTTCGAGACGCAGTCGGCCAGCTCAATGCATACTCTGCTTACTCTAATTCCTGCGGCAGCAAGCACCACTTCCCGTTGGTTCACAAGTATGAGATCCACGTAAAGAAATATATGGCCGGCGTACGTAGCTCACTGTTGTTGTTAGCGTTCTCCCTCGTCGTCGGACCATGTTTTGTTAGCGTTTTCCATCGTTGGGCGCCCGACATTGCCTACATGTGCATTGATGTATGAAAATGAACGGTACAGGAAAGCGTTGCGTCGGAGGCTAAGCAGATATACAGTGCGGCTAGATGTGGGCGCGCGCCGGGGTTGGTTTTGCGTAATTGTTCGCACCCGTTAACCCATTGAGGAACAACGCCTGTCCCCGAAGCGACGCTTTCCTACGTCGTTCACGTTCAAAAATCGATAAACCTTTAGGCAGTGACCAACCCACAGCGATGGAGAAAGCCAACACCAATGGCACCACTTTTTGGACCCCGGCCCTATGCTGCTCCACGTCGATCGTGTGCCTTCGAAGCCACGGCAAGCGGAGCTTGATGCCGCAGGAACTAGGGAACGCAGAACGCGTATTGCACTGGCCAACTGCATCTCGAAGGGGCGCACAGCCTGGGCCGCGCTGTCGCACTGTGCTTTGTAGCGCATTACCTACGCTGTGCAAGTAGGTCATGGACTGCGACAGGCGAAACCCGATAGCGTCGCCCGGGCTATGCCCTCCTTCCAAAAGCAGTCGGCCAGTGCGACACGCGTTCCTCTTACGCTGGTTCCTGCGGCATCAAGAACTACTTCCCGTGGCCTCGAAGGTTCCACACGTTAAACAGGGTAGGGCCGGGGTAGGGCCGGGGCCGTACATAGCGCACTGTTGCTGTTAGCTGTTTCCATCGTTGTGGGTCCGTGACCGCCCACAGGTGTGTTGATATATGAAACTTAACGGTATAGAAAGGCGTCCCTTCGGGGACTTAAGCAGGTGTACAGTATAGCTAGGTGTGGGCGTGAGCCGGGACTGATAACGCATTCTTGTTCAGCATCCACGAACCCGTTGGGGAGCAATCTCCGCCCCCTACGCGACGCTTTCCTATACTGGTAAGTTTTATACAACTGTACGCAGTGACGTACCCACAGCGGTAGAGAAAGCTATCATCAGCAGTACGCTATGTAGGATCGACCTTACGCTGCTCTACGTGGACTTCGTACCTGAGCGGCCACAGGAAGCAGTGCTTGATGCCGCGGGGTCAAGGGTGAGCGGAACGCGTATTGCATTGGCCGACTGCGTCTCCAAGAGGCACACAATCGTGACGGCGATGACGAGTTTTGTCTCGGCAGTTCATGCCCCGGTGCTGTGCTACCGACCGCACAGCGTCAACATAGCGCTGGGTCATGCGCTGTGGAAGTCTAAATCGTCATCATCACCAATCCTGTGCAGCCCTTCAAGACGTCATGCGCTGTGGAAGTATAAATCGTCGTCATCACCAATCCTGTGCAGCCCTTCAAGACGCGGTCGGTCATTGCAACATGCTTTCCGTTTATCCTAGTTACTGCGGCACCAAGCATCGCTCCCAGTCGTCTTACAGGTACGGCATCTGCGTAGAGCATCATAGGTCCGGGGTCCTACATAGCGCCCTGTCGTTGTTGGCTTTCTCTGTGGTTGTGGGCACTGTTGGTGTTAGGTTTCTCCGTCGTTGTGGGTCCGTTGCTGCCTACCGTCATACTGATGATTAAACAGTGACGCTATATGAAAGCGTCGCGTCGGGGAATAAGAAGGTGTACAGAGCAGCTAATTGTGGGCGTGGCTGTCATTGTAGTATTGTTCAGCACCCGCGCAACCATTGAGGTGAAATCCCCGTCCCCAACATCACGCTTTCCTACACCGTTAATGCCCATCTTATCAATGTGTATCTGTAGAAAGTAAACTGCTCACAGCAATGGAGAAAGCTATCACTAACAGTGGAGAAAGCTAGCATTAACAGTGCTACGTACACCTCCAGCCTTATGCTGCTCAACGTGGACCCCGTACTTGCGAGGCCACAGAAAGCGACGCTTTATGCCGCAGGAACTAGGGTAAGCGGAACACGTACTGCACTGGTCGAGTGTGTCTGGAAGGGGTGCACAGTCTGGCCGGCGTTGACGGATTGTGCCTCAGCAGCGCGTGCCCTAGTGCTCTGCTGAACTTAGATATATATTGCCGTGGCCACCCTCTTCGCGACCAGCTTTGGGATGCGCGTTCGTTTCCCTGGCGGCTCTTTGCCGTCATTTTCGTCATGGAAACGAGTGCTCATCTCAAGGCCGGACGCGACTAGGGTGTCCACGGAAGATAAAAAAGGACAGCACAGCGCTAGGGCCTGCATTGCGGAGGAAAACCTCACCAGCGCCGCACAGACTGTCCACCCTTTGAGACGCAGTCGGCCAGTGCGATACGCATTCCGCTTACCCTGTTCCTGTGACACCAAGCACCGCTTCCCGTGACCACAATATTCGACGTCCACGTGGAGCAGCATAGGGCCGGGGTCTGTTCGCTGCTAGTTTTCTCTATCGTTGTTGGCGCTGTTGCTGTTTGCGTTCTCCATCATTGTGGGCCCGTGCCTGCCTACAAGTGCATTGGTAAATGAAGATACACGGTGTAGAAAAGCGTCGCGCTTGGGGATAAGCAGGTGTACACCGAAGCTAGGTGTAGACGTTAGCCGAGGCGTTCTAATACCTAATTGTTCAGCACCTGCAAAACCAGTGGGGGGCAATGCCCGTCCCTGACGCGACGCGTGTATATACTGTTAAGTTTCTTATATCAGTATACCTGTAGGCAGTGACGGGCCCACAGCGATTGAGAATGCTACCAGCAATTGTGCTACTTTGGATCCCGGCCCTATGCTGCTCTACGTGGACCTCGTACTTGCGAGGCCACGGCAAGCGGAGCTTGAGGCAGCAGGAACTACAGGCTGGTTCACGTGTCCAAAATGGTTTCAGCGTCCAAAGCGCACGCCGTTTTTGGGAGTTAGACCCTGAAATTTTGTACACATGTTCCATGCGCCCCTACCAACCCGTTACTGAACGGGGTGTTTTTTTTTCGGTAGACATTTCGTCATTCGTTTTTGTGGAGAGATATTTGGGCCTCCTTAGACCTAATGTTTCCGGCGAAAGCAAAAAGAAGAAAAACACCCTGTTCAATAGCGGTTTGATAGGACCGCATAAAAGACGTGTGCAAAGTTTCAGGGTCTAACTCCCAATAACGGCGTGATTTGTTTTGCTGTTGTGTGGGAAAGGTGTGAAAATAAACGCATTGCGTCGTACGTAATCACTTAGTTTCGAAATAGGATCGACTTTGGGTGCTAAAGTCGTACAACATATGGATCCTACTCTGTTAATTCTTCGAAGTTTTGCGCGAAACAATCTACAGACATGCCTTGGAGTACTCTAAGCCGGCTCGTTCAGAAAAAAACATACTTTTTTCTTCCATTGAAAACGCCTGATTGTTAAAAGCCCTTTTCAAAGCCTATGGTTGGTGAAGACAAGATTTTGCCGCAAGCCCCAGCCCTGGGACCTAAATTAAACTTCTGGCTATTTCACCTTCTTCCGCTGTTCATGGGGGTCAGCATGATATCAAATATGTGGCATTCGAGTAGATTCTTCAAGCGGCGTGTGTAAGGGAGAATATTTTGGACGTTTAGCTTGAACCAGCTCGTAGGGTAAGCGGAACGCGTATTGCACTGGCCGACTGCGTCTCAAAGGAGCGCACATTCTGGAAGGCGCTGGACAACTGTGCCTCCGCAGCGCATGCCCTTGCGCTGTGCTTTCCTGCGTACTGGGTAGGTCATAACCTGCGCAAGGCGACGTGCAGCGGTGCCGTCCAGACCGTACGCCCCTTGGAGGCACAGACGGACAGTGCGATACACGTCTTGCTTACCCTAGGCCCTGTGGCATCAAACGCTGCTTCCCGTGGCCATGCAGGTACAAGGTTTACATAGAGCAGCGTACGTACCGGATAACATCAAAGGTGCCTCAAACTCTCTTGCGGCACCCGCGCGAACAAATTATCTCCGTCTCACGCCTTCTCACTTCATTGCCGCGCTACTCCTGTTAGGATCCACCCTAAAGCCGACCCCCCCCCCCGCGATCGTATGTACCGAGCAGGCGGGGCTCGTTGCTTCAGTGCACCAATACAGTACCGGCCCCTGGCACATGCTGCGGTAGGGATGTACCTAATTCTTCTGAGACTCCTCACTTGAGGAGCTCTAAACCTCACCCCAACATAAAAGTTGAAAAACCATAGAAGTGCCACCCGATGAACACTCCCACGGCCTAGGCATTCAACGACTAATAATGCGACAACAAAAACGACATTCCGATGATATTAGGGTAATACTTCAGAAAGCATTTTAGCCAAAAGTGCTATCCTTTTCGTAGCACGCATCCCCTCTGATAAGAAACAGAGGTCTTGGTATTAGGCTAGGTCTCTTGTTTGAGAAAGAATGTGTCCTACACTAACTTCTGTATAACAGCTCTCGAAGTTATTATTTCCCCGTAATTTTTAGGCTTAAGGTGCTTGTGGGGCTCTTTGTTATGGAAGGGTCAGTAGTGTAATGCTGTGAAGGAGGTGCACTTACTTATTTGCGATTGCTTTCGAAAATAAATGACGATTACAGCATCGGTTATACCAAGCATCTCGGGCTGCTGAGGTAGGGGATCATAGCCCGAGTACCCGAGCTTCAACGCAAGCCGTTGTTCGACACGCGCGTTGCATAATACCACGTGTACGGTGCCCTCATGTGGTAGAGGATCACACTTGTCATTTGGTGTATCGCCATATGTGGGTTAATATTGTTAGCTCCACTTGACACCTATGGGATGGGAGATCCTCCCCCAGCTTGCGGCAGAGCACGCCACCGGGAGATTCGTGGAGAGGCCACTTTGGCTGTAGTTTGCTTGCGGTAGATATCACCGGGAGATTCATGGTGACATTAGTTTTGCTGCACTTTGCTCGCTCCCACGACCAAGCACACCACGCCTCTGAAAGGTGATGCCTGGGGGTTCTTTAGACGTGTCGGGGGCGGACCGGTCCCTGCCGAGGTAGAGTTGCCGAGGTAGGATTGCTGAGGTAGGGTTGCCGAGGTAGGGCTGCCGAGGTAGGGTAGCCAAGGCAGGCTTGCCGAGATAGGCTTGCCGAGGTAGGGTTGATGCCGAGGTAGGTTTGCTGCCGAGGTAGGATTGCCGAGGTAGGGTTGCTGCCGAGGTAGGGTTACCGAGGTAGGGTTGCCGAGGTGGGGTTGCCAAGGTAGGGCTGCCGCGGTCGGGTTGTGCCACCGCCGTGTGACCAGTTGGCGAGCACCTCATACCATTCCCGGCTTGCTTGTACTTTGTGGTTGTTGAGACCCTTGCCATCCTCAGTTTTTATGATCTTCTGATGCAGCCCGCGTGTTCAACTTTCTTCGAGCGTTGAAGAAATTCTCAAAATGGGTGATTTTGGTGTTCCCGAAAATCTAAAGTCCAAGATCTCCCCGCCATTGCGAAACTGCTACTACTGTACTATTGTTTGCTGTATTAGCTCGTAAAAAACAAAACATTAAAGTATGAAGGTGCAGTACGCTCCCACTGACCCATGTATTGTTTTTATGTTTTATTAAACTGTTTCTTCCACCCATCGAAAATGACACCAGGCACAGTATACTCGTGTAATATGTGTGTGTGCTCTTTACAGTAAGCTGTAATTTATTATTTCCCCTCATCGGCATCCAGCACGTCCACGTTCCATGCCGATTCTCCATCTTAGAGAGATGCAAGCTCTGTGGTCACGGACTACGCGATCGAGAACGTGCATCGCAATTGTCGCAAGGAAAATTGGCAATGCAATGCCAAACATACTGGATATGCAAACCATAATTAGACAAATTGCAGGAGAGAAAAATAAAGCAGGACGGAAAAGGAGGACTCTTTTTTACCCCCTGTCTCTCCTCAATATTGATTGGTTACGAAACAACGCGAATTTTGGAGCGCTCCGAGTGGGGTCACCAACCACATTAAGTGCGAATGGTGTCCAGTGGAATGCTGAGCACGCCGGGCACTTGTTGATGATTTTGTCTGAACGACCATGCAATTTCTCGGTAAGGGTACGTAGGGTACAGGAGAGGCCTCCGTAACAAACGCATTACAGCATGATATGTGAAAATTTGCATGACTAGTGTAGGTACTGCTGTACTGTACCAGGTAGCCCTCTCGGGACCCACGCATAGCGACCAAAACAACCATGAGTGCGATCTAATCAAGCGATTGTTATAGGAAGAGCGTGCAGGAGTATGGTACAAGTACAGTATCATCATACTGCGCGCGTGTAGTACAGCTCGATGCATTGCAGTCGGACACGCACCCTACCCCGGCATCTCGGGCTACAGCGTGTGACCAATGCCGTCCTCTCGTTTCGACATTTGTTTGTATCGCTCTGAAGCTCCTCTGCCAATAACCCGTAATTCATGGCCGACATATTTAGCGAGGGAAGCAAACAAATGTACCACGTCACATCAAAGGTGGCCCAAGCACCTTGGGGGCGTCCGCGCGAACAAGTATTCTCCATAATATCACGCCTTCTTACCTCTTTGCCGTGGTACACCTCTTAGAATCCACCTCAAAACCACTCCCTCCTGCGATCCTGCGCTACCGAGCAGGCGGACCTCGTTGCTTAGACTAGTACTACAGAGGAGGTACGCTTACTTCTGGTTCTACTGTACTGATACCTGGTTCATGTACCATTTACTATTGTTAGCTAGAACCTCACCCACGTGTTTGGGGACAAAATACTAGGATTAGTGTGGGATACGTTTCGCGGTGATAAAAGAGTTAACACTTACCATCAATGGGTAGGAGGATACCCGAGCCTCTCGCAACGGCTCGGCCCGGAGTCCCACTGGCGTTAAGATACATCAAGGCCAACCTGCTGGGCTCGTTTCCAGACGCCCACCGTCCTATCCAACTCGTCGTGTTCCTTGCAGATAGCGGCAGAGCACCCCACCCGGAGATTCATGGAGAAACCGTCACTGGAGCTGCAGCTTGCTTGGGGTAGAGCACACCGGGAGATTTGTTGAGAAATAACGTTGGCTGCAAATTGCTCTCTCCCAGAACCGAGCACACCATCTCGAACTTTTGCAGGCATGTCGGGGGTGCACCGGTCCCCGGCGAGGTAGGGTTGCCAATAGCTGCTTGCCAAGGTAGGGTTGCTCCACCGCTATGTGACCAGCTGGCGAGCATCTCATCGTACCCGGGCTTGCTTTTGTTTTACTGCCGAGCACGTTATACTCGGTTTTCTTTTGCTTTGGGCTCCCAGAACCAAGCACCACGCCTCCGAAAGGTAGTGCCAGGAGTATCTTTAGACGTGCAGGGGGCGAATCGTTAGTCCTCGCTGTGGTAGGGTTGCTCCGCCGCTATGTGACCAGTTGGCGAGCACCTGGTACCCAGTCTTTATTTTGTTTTGCGCTTGTTGAGACCCTTGCCATCCTTGATTCCGATATATTGATGCAGCCCGCGTGTTCAATTTTTCTTCAAGCGTTAAGCACTACCGAAATTGGCTGCAGTTTGCTCGCTCTCGGAACCAAGGACACCACGCCCCCGAAAGATGGTGTCTATGGTTTCGTTCGGCGTGTCGGGGGTGGATCGATCCCCTGCGAGGTAGGGTTGCCGGGGTAGGGTTGCATCACCGCTATGCGACCAGCTGACGAACACCTCGTACCCAGGCTTGTTTTTGGTTTGCGCTTGTTGAGACCCTTGCCATCCTTGATTCCGATCTTGTGATGCAGCCCGCGTGTTCAATTTTTCTTCGAGCGTAGAAGGATTGCCGAAAATGGCTGCAGTTTGCTCGCTCCCAGAACCAAGCACCACGCCCCCAACAGGTGGTGTCTGGGGTTTCCTCGAACGTGTAGGGGGTGGATCGGTCCTCGCCGAGGTAGGGTTGCCAAGGTAGGGTTGGGTCATTGCCATGTGACCAGAAGCTGGCGAGAATCTCATGCCCAAGCTTGCTTGTGATTCAAGCTTACTAGGATCCTTCTGCCGTCCTCTCGATTGCGATCTTCTGGTCCAGCCCGCGTGCTCAATTTTTCTTCGAGCGCTGAAGCATTACCGAAAACGGCTGCGGTTTGTTCGCCCCCAGAACCAAGCACCACGGGTGCCGGGGGTGGACCGACCCCCGCTGAAGTAGGGTTGCCGAGGTAGGGTTGCACCACCGCTACGTGCCACGCTCGCTTATGCTTTGCGCTTGTTAAGACCCCTAAGTCATACTCGGCGTTGTTGTGGTCTTCTCATGCCGCCCGCGTGTTCATTTTTGTTCGAGCGTTGAAGCGTTACTATTTACGGGGGTACATAGTAATGAGGACCAAATATGATAAGAAAAAATAGGGAGATGTATAGGTTTTTGTGTGTATCGTAGGTCCTGATTACTATGGTCCCCCGTAATAGAAGAGTGGCAGTAATGAGGATTTTTCAGTCCTTGTGAAATATCCATCATAACTGCATTAGGCAAGGCTGGCCGCCGGCACTCCAATAGGCCGAGCGTGGAATACATACACACTATATATACACACAGGGTGATGACGAGGTACCATATGTAGTACCTGGTATATAGTACCGGTATGATACCTACGTACCAGTACAGGACGACAGCAGTACGTATTAATAGTGTACTCCTATACCCATATCATAGTAGGGTCTCTCCTAACCAAGGCCAGCCGATGCACACAGCACAGCAGTAGCACGGTAGTTGCATCAGTAACGGCGGTTTTTTGTGTTGTCAGCGTGCACTAATCGTACAGACCCCACACATTAACGCTGGTGTTCGGCGAGCTCGAGGGTAGCAAGGACTAATCGTACACCGCGGGGGAGGAGAGGGAGTGAACCTGGTTTCGAATATTAGTAGGCCCTTTGGAAAACGAGCTAAAATCCAAAATCCTGTCGAAAAATACAGATCGTACGTACGTGTCATATGTATTAATAGTACCTGGTACAAGGCGCTTCGCTCCGCGGGCGGCATCCGCCCGCTACGCTAGCTCAGATAGAGCAAAACGTGAAGCGGACAG
>JAYJMJ010249348.1:0-15181 GCA_036873875.1 Laminaria ephemera | reverse complement strand
TACATACATACATACATACATACATACATACATACATACATACATACATACATACATACATACATACATACATGCATGCATACATACAAATGTCAAGTTTAAATAAAAGTAAATATCGACACGCTTAAAGTTATTTTTTGTTGGTGTTTAGCCCTCTACTTCCTTAAGTGTGCACCTACCTACTGCTGTACGTATACGACCCAGTTAAGAAGAGGATCCTAAGAATCCTCATTAAAACGAATTGTTTTTATGTCGTAAAGACCAATACCTGCAGCAGTACGGCAGTATCACACCAGCTGGTATGTACGACGGTACTCGTACGTGTAACACATGGCTGGTAGCAATGCGAAATCATGACATCACCAAGCATCACATAATTTATACGAGCGTCGTTGTAGAATAAAAGCACCGCGCTCCGGCAGACAACTCAGCTTGTCCGACACATCTCATAGCGTGCGGTGTCCCAACGTCGTGCACATGCATTCTGATTCGACAGCTACGAAGGAAGTTCATCAGCCATCATCAGCCCACACACCGACAAGCAAGTTCAACACACACGTTGTCATTAATCAAATTCAACACACACGGGCGAATCTGCCTCAAACGTGTAGCAGACCCCGGAACCTGGACCAACACCTTGTTGTGTCCAGCGAAAAAAAATGGTCTCCGGAACACCTCCCCACACTGTTGGCTTGACGGAGTGGAAGTTCTTTGGTTGATGTCTGCCCGTCTGCGCAAGCCACGACTGCCTGGGGGGCGGTGTTCGCTCTGAACTGCTACGGAGTACCTGGTACTGGTCACAGCTCACACGGTCCGTACGTACGTATGACCCACTTTATTAATAATATGATTCCAATCCTTTCGCACGCACAAAACTCATATTCCCCCCGCATCGCTGAGCTCCCTTCGTAATGGGAATATTATGCTTTTGGCTATTTCGTTTACGCTTTTGGCTATTTCGTTGGTCGCCAACTTTAAATTCAAACAAGTTTCGAAGAGCTTCTCAGAGGTCAAATCAGCTAACTTTCACAAAATGAATATCTCTCGAAGTTGCGTTTTAATAAAAAAATGAAGAAAAAAAAAAGCCTGCGGAGAGCTGAAAGGTATCGTTTGGCTATATTTTTTTCTGTTAGGCGTATATATTTCTTCTTTCAATCCGCCGACCTCCCACCCAGTTCCAGAACCCAGGTCGCACACACCGCCACGTAGAGTTCCGTACTAAGAGTCTTCTTCCTTTCTCTCTCAACTCTTCCCTGCCTGCGTCACTCTACGTCTACTAACTGGACCCCCAACCAAAATTCCAAATCCTTTTTTCCATCCCCTCCGCCCATCAATTCAGTATCTCTACACAAACCCCAGATCTCCTCCGTTCCATCGTCCACATTGTTGAATGTTTCCACATGTGTTCGGTTCGGTGTTCGGCCTGCTTCTTTGTCATCGTTTTGTCTCGTACTAAATTGAAAGAAAAAGAGGTCTAGGGAATCACAAGAGTTAACTGTCGAAATCGGTGATCCAAATAGGCTAGCTTGCGAAAACTACACCTCCCACCCCATTGAGATGCCATTGCTGTTTTCGGATTTCAATAAATATTGAGGCAAACGAAGTTCGCCAGTTATGCTCTTTTCAAGGAGCACCTGCGCGTATATTCGAACGAGCGTATAAGAGGTGTTTTTGAACTGCCACGGGATATCACTGCATGGACAACAATGTACTTTAGTGCCGGGGAATATATTTGAAAAAACAAAATATACCCGGACCATACAGTATGGTGTTTTAGTTCCATTATTACTCTCCATTATTCATGTTTCCACTGCAGCATCCGGCGCTGTCCTCCTCTTTTGGATCGCGTCGTTGGTTGTTCTCATCTACTGAGCCCAGAACCATTATTCCGTCAAAGCATCCGCTGCCTGCGCAATCCCTTCGTCCCACGCGTCCGTATCGCTTGCTTCGGCCATGCACACCGAGATTGGGACGCAACATACAACAGCCGATTTCCTTGATTGAGAATCGCCTTTCCGATGAGAATGAAAACCGTTTTTTTACTGTTTTGGTTTAACAGAGAAATAGGTTCTAGAGAGTCAATGTTTACACCAGGAACTATAGATATTGACAACGGCTATCGATCGCACAAACCAAAATCGAAATCGGCATCGGCAGTGTCGAGAAACAGGTGATACCATAAATGTTTTTTCGGGGGGAGGCGCCTCTCGCTTATATACCGAATTATGGTATTATCTGTTTCTCGAGACTGCCAATCCAGATTTCGATTTTCTCTTGTACGGTCGATACTTGTTGCCAATAACTGTATTATAAATGTAAAAATTAACTCCCAGGAAATTATAACGCATTCAAACCAAAACGTTGTTCATTCTTAATGGAAAGGCCATTATTTATAAGGAGATCGGCTGTTAGACGTTGTACGGTAACGAGAATACGATTAGAATGTGTAATGCGCGAATGCTTCAGCGGGCAGCGGTGCTTTATTCGTAGGGTGCCATGTTATGGCATGCTGATGGAAGTGTTCACCAGTCAGCATCTCGCACGGGTTTGTTGGCCATGTGCGGTGCTCGGCGAGTGGCCACCCCGTATAGAACCTCCCTATCGTCGACATCCGCCCCGCTTGACCCCATTATGGGTTCTACCAACAGTTCACCACCCCGTTGAGAGCTCGGCACACGGGTCAAGCCCTTCCTGTACAACCGTTACACAAAAATACAGCGCCCCGCCCCGTCAAGAAATGTGAGTGAGGGTCAAAATTTGTAGACACTGCGGACATGAAACCGGACTGTGTGGACAAGCAAGACAATCCGTGGGGGGCAACAAGCGTGGACCTCTGAATGAAAGCAACTCGTAAGAATGCTGCGCGCCCGTGGGTCAGGTGTATAGAGCTCGCGACGTATCCAGTGTGAAAAGCGGCGCTACGGTAACTACCTGTACACTTACGTTTGCTTGTTTGGATGTGTCATCGGCCGGACTGCAAGTCTTCCGTAAGCGATATTTATGGAAACCTCGTACCGGCCTGTGCAGGTACGTGCCGTAACGCACGGGAGTGGGCGCCTCGTCTTTCCTGAGCACTTGGAGGCCTTAAGTACATCCGAAATATAAGTCTAGAGGTAATACATTTGGGCCGAATAGTTTACCAATGAAATGTGATCAGGAACGGCGGAGCTGTCCACTTTCAACTCGATGTTAATGTTTTGGCTTTTTCGTGAAATGCTTATCCATTAAGATTGTTCATCAGGAGGCGTGTACAGCATTCCAAAAATTGGCGATGGGGCGGGGTATAGAGCTCTTGGTGTGACAAACACGAAACAGGATACGGTAGATACCCTTGATCGATTATGCATTTATCTTAATCGTAGTATGGACCTCGACGCCCCCATTTCGAAAACATGTGTGGAGTTGGAATACCGCGCGTGGTGTGCGATGAGATTCCGCCGGGCGTTATGGTTGAACCATGTTGGAAGAGAAACCAACCGTCGGGCGTCAACTGCAACGGTGCACGTTGCCCCACCCGATAGTTGGGGTTGGCACGGCATCGGTGATGGCGGTAGTGTTGGTAGTGACCCGTCTCTCGTAACGCCTCATATCTCCCTATCAGCACGTGAGAGAAATATGAACACTTGAGACGTCCCCTCATGAAGACAGATCGATCCCAAATCAAGTACAATGTATAACGCCCCGGACACGTCGAGAACGCCCGGCGGCTCCAATATCCTGTCTGATTAACAAGGCGCTAAACGTGGCTTCCACCCCGGGTGTACGGCGTGCGGTACAGCGTAGGTCACACACAGCATACGACGACGATCGTAGTACAAACGGTGTGACATGTTTCAACGAAATCTTTATAGACTGACTGCGCCCCTCAACATAGGAACGAACTATAGTTTGAATATCGTTGGAATCTCAATTCTTCTTTAAGAGCATGTCTGAATACTTATCTGGGCTTTGAGATTGTTCATCACACAAGAACTCCGATGTTTCTAAAAGACAGCTTTCGGTCAGGTTAAGAGCTCTATCTGCGAGAGGCCTCTACAATATGTAGGTGCACCTCTACGTAGCATACTATAAATGGCAATTCGCGGAATCGACTGTCGTTCGCCAAACCATCCAGGTAGATTTCTGATATCATCTCTACACTTCACGATTGCACTCCAATTTCAGCAGGGACAGTTTCAATGGTACTCGGAGGCAAACCATAGCCGTATAGTCATGCCACCGTTTGCATAGCAAATCGGGATTTTTTCTCGGGGGAAATCCTTACCCCGATAAACAGCAGGTTTAGTGCACGGGAAAGGTTTGGTTTACACCGACGAGAAAAGGTCTTCATCTGCGCTACACCCGACGGGGCTGATGGACCGCTCCGTATACAACCCCATGGCAGAGAAGCGCGATCCGAACTGCCCCGGTAAATTGATACGGGTTCCGTCCCGCTCTGACTAGACCTTCCGAGCTTCGTCCCGCCCCATCCCCTTATGGTGTTCAGGTCTCGGGAAAGGTCCCACCCCGCCCTCTACAGCCTCAGAGTTTCTGCTTTTTGGAATGCCCACTGTTTTCGTGTTTTGATTTACCAGGTGCAATCAATGCGTACGACACCAGTATCATCATTACCAGTGCCACCGCTTTCACCAACAACGAAGCATCGGGATCTGGAGGTAAAGAACAGTGTCTTAATGAGTAAGTCAAGGGCACATGCATCTATGGCGTCTATGCGAAACGGTAATATATTTCTCGTCAACATGTTCGTGCACCCCTTCGATGGTGGTTCGCAGCGGTTGCAGCCAATGTGTTTCACACTTCTTGCTACCAAGCTAACAGTAGCGACGAGTACGAATTCAGAGATTCCCCCCGCACCTTTCGATCAAGCGATTCATAGGCGACTCGCGGGTTCGAGGCTAAGTAGGAATCAGTCTCTCACTAGTTGTTTTGAAGTAAGCAGGTGAATATCTATAGAATGACGACGTTCGCGAGATTCTTTTTCGCGTCGTTTCCGCGAATGGTTCGCCACGAGTGTCTGGCTACTTCATCGTTTAAGGAACGTACTGGACTTCGCTGGCCTACCCTGGTATCCCACGAAGCCGAAAAGGGCAGCTGGTTGGCCATGAACGGAATCATTAATATATTTACACACTATCCACTACGGCTCCTTATGCTTGGCACGTTGATTCAACCACCTCAATTCGAGCTAGGCGTCAACAAATCAACATATGGATATTTGCGGAGTGTGAGTGCGGCCCAGGTTATTGCCCCGATGGCACACGTGCGGCGAGAGTCAACAGTGGTGAACCGTGAGGTACCATCTCCTTGGAAGCCGTGCGGTTCCTATGTATATATGATTTCGGCTCGGATCGCATCCCTGAGCCAACAACGAGGAAGGGTGCGATATTAAAGGCTCCATGTGTTATCAAAACCGGAGACGGCAGAGTTCAAGAAAACGGGTGTGATACGCACCTGGGTGGGGCATACAAACCGTAACAGGACGCGTGTTACGATAGAGGCGGCACGTCTTTGGCAAAAATAATTTATGAATGACGGGGCTCCTTAACCCAAATTCGTCGGAATGTCATTCTTGTTTTGCGATCTGAATAGGTGATACACCTGTGCCATGGGTTTGGTCATCGGGTTGTTTACTCAGAACAAGATTTTTGGGTGATGTGTAGAGGTCCTCAAGAGAGGAGCCCCCGAAAACCAATCGTGCACCTTACCCGTAGGATGTGTCGCAGAGAATGCTTCGAAATTTCCCCTTGAACCTTAACCAACATACATTTTCATATAATTTGTTGTTTGCCATCGCTGCTGTCGTATATGTTTTGATTATTTACGACTTGAAAATAGACACTTGGTCGAGCGATCGTATACTGGACTGAATCAGTATATTTTCTACGTGAGATTAGACAACAGCCACCAGAATATACTGGACTGCATCCGTATACTGGGCGTGATGCTCTAAAATATGGAGACTTCTGCCATTGAGAAAATAATGTCAATACCTACGCACCTAGACCGGGATCCCTCACCGAGCTTAGCGAGCACGACCACGAGACTTCCGAAACGGCGGCGGGTAACATGTGCAAAACCACCGTCACGAGCGCGTGACCGTCGGTGTCTTCAGCCGGAAGTTATCAGCCGCGGCAAAAACACTGGTTTCAATTAACTGCGGTCGATCCACTGCGGTCAAGCATAGACAGCCATCTAAGGAATAGCTGAAACAGAAACCAACTCCTAAAGGGATTTAGAACTTATCTCAAAAGTCAGGTGTTGGGAGAGGCATAGAGATCGAAACCGTTACCGTATACGTTGGATCGAAACCGACCGATTCCGCACCCGCCTCGACCTGGCCTGTTTCAGGTGGGTTGTACTCGACGAAGTGTGAAATAGTTTCCATTACTGAAGATGTAACATTTTCTGGAAACGTCGCGTCCATCAACGGGGGGGCTATGTCGATGGACACATCCTGCAATCTTAAGCTTCACGATGCAACCTTCACGCTCAACAAAGCGGGATCCGGTGGTGCTGTTTCAATTGTCGCAACAACAGTCGTTGGCGAGGGCGATTTTATATTGAGGCGGTGTACGTTTCAGGACAACATAGCCACGGATGGGGGGGGCTTGTACCTCTTCAACGGAGACAGAGAGACGTCCGTCCATGGATCCGTCTTCAGTGGCAATAATGCAGGTAACATCATAGGAAAACCGTGAACGTCGTTAGATCGTGTCGGAGGCATCACCCATGCAAGTGTGGGGCGGCAACAAATGTCGACCGAGCAACATGACGCCGCGGCGTGGTGTATTGATTGAACACAGTGGGTCTTTACCGTCCTGTACATATACCAACCGCGACGCCGAAACGGGAAAGTTACGCTACTACGATACGGGGGGACTACGTTCGGGCCCCAATCCCTTCGACTGCCGGGTTGCCTGCCGGGTTGACTGCCGGGTCCTCTCCACCAAGGAACTACCGAACATCGTATAATGCTGTTTGAAATTTAACCACTGTGTTTGTTGTAATGCTACAAATGGGAACGTCCTCAGGTTGTGCATGCGTCGTTGTTCAAAGTCGGGTTTTAGGTGAGATAGACAGCTTCTGCGTGTTAGGAACCTACCAAATCCCCCCACCTTGTGTAGCATAACTCGGAATGTGTACAGTAGATGATTTCAATTGCCCCTGAACACCTAGTGATGTTAACAGGAAATAGAGAGCCCCCCTTGACTCCGTGAGTTGACTACATAGGACGACCACCACTCCTGTTTGCATTTGATATGGGCACCAGCAAGAAATTCGCCAGCGGACTGCCCAACATGCTTGACCACGAACGCCTACTGCGCTTTTGTCGGTCATGCTCCGTGATACTCCAAGGCAGTTCGTGTTCGTCACACTCCGCCCTGTTGTTCGTATCGCCCCCTCATTTTTCAGTGGCATCGGGTGGGGCGATTTATCACACAGGGACACTCCAAGCCAATGACACGCGATTTGTGGCCAATAAAGCCGGTTTACAAGGCATGGCCGTTGCTGCGTTTGGCACTTTTCAAGTCGGCGGGAAAAGCATCTCGTTCATACGAAACGCCCGATATTGTTCCCTTGGCCAGTACGGATTCGACCAGGGCCTCGAAATGGCGGTGAGGCTCGGGGAAGTGATGTTAGCGCTCGGGTCCTGGCGTACTGGGATATTTTCATTCTACCTCCAGCGTAGCGTAGCAAGAGGTGGAGCAAAGGCATTAAAAATTTGACGAGATGTGCGGGTCGCGCGATATGCTGCCAGTACATACGTGAGCATTTATCCCTGTTGTGCGGCTTTAGAACGACCTTTATTGTTTACGCGAATAATCTTGTTGCTTGTGCTGTCCGCCGTGGTTTCTTCTCTGGATGGGGTGGTCTTGGAGAGCGATGCATTCATGAACGCCTCACGCTTGCTGTGGTCACGCCGCCTTAGCTGGCGACGCTGCAACTTGGTTTCGTAACGACTTGGTGCTCTCCCTCCCGTGCACACTCAGCAGGACGAAGTTGATATCTGCCGAGCTGAGCTTGTCTGTACCGGATGTTCGGTCGGATGTAATGACGTCCTCCCCGGTATGTCGTTTGCATCCAATGGCACGATTCCTGCTACAAATTGCTCTAATCTACCCGTAGGCGCAGTCGCGTCGTCAACGGGTACGACATTGGCGAGCCTTCAGCTCGCCGAAGGATACTACCGCACGTCCAATGAGAGTCATGCCGTGCTTGAGTGCTACCATAAAGATTCCTGTGTCGGGGGGCTCAACGCAAGAAATTACTGTGCGGTTGGCTACGAAGGTCCATGTGAGTGCAATGATCCGCGTTCAATGTGTGAGAGTCAGCTATTCTTAGTGAACAGTGGTAAATATGTTATGGCTCGGGCGAGCTATGCTATACCAACTATCGTAGTGCCTCACTCTGCGCAGTCTATCAATTGTCGTTTGTCTAACGTTTGTTCTTCCGCTTAGGCAACCAAAGCACGACCGATACTGCACGTCGCCTGCACCGGCTAGCAGCATGGACATCGGCCGCTGTATGAAATCGCATTAAAGTAGTACAACGTGCGTACGAAATACAACACCTTTTACAACACCTTTTATTACCCTCACTCTAATCGGAACTTGTTGCGTGCGGCTCTATGTGAACGTTCGCCCGCGGTTACCGCTGCAGACTGCGCGGTTTGCGCGAAAAACCACAGGCCGAACTTCGGGCATAGGTGCCACAAATGTTCCGGCAGGAGCTTGGAACTGGCAGTGGCGTTTGCGCTTGTCACGCTGATCGTGCTCTTGGTCTTGGTGGTTATAGTATTGTCGGACTTAGTGGCAGTGCGGAAAATGGATGACAATGCCGAGGAAACGCCGGAGGAACCGCGAGGTTTCTGGATATGCCGACTTTACGTTTTTCACGCATTCCTGCTGAAGATACTCCCGCTTACGTCGATTAAGATCGTGGTCGTCGTCTGGCAGATCCTTACTCAGGTAAGCGTGTTGCTGGAAGCTGCGAAATGTGTAGGGGTGACGTACGGACCTTGGTGCCCGGCTTCAAATACCGTCGGTGGGTAAGTCTCGAAGGGATTCGTCACTTGTCACGATTCAACTATCACGTGGCGTAGGCTGAGACATTGTCAACTGGGCAATATAGCAAATATCGGTGTCGGTTTTATCAGTATCCACCACGGGCATTTTCAGTAAGCCAAAGGTCGCCCATATTCTAACCGAGGCGCATATTGCAGTTAAAGCAGAAAGCTTGCTAAAGAGACGTTAACCAAAAGATGTGCTACACCGTATCAGTATAATGTGTTCTTCAGATGTGAGGATGGAACGACTTACAATATCGAAACCATCATTGCTGTACGCTAACCGCGAAGTATCCTCCCCGAAGATTGGTTCTCGCGTCAATCGGTATGTGGCAAATACATCAAGTATACGTCTACGTGTCCATCGCTGGAGAACGCGTTACCCATCAGCGATCGGTTCGTTGATCGCCTTGCTTCTTCATGGATGCCCCCGTTGCTTCATCGCATTTTTCTCAATACAGTTCACCGAGATTGCTGGAGCAGTGTACCCCGACGAGTACAATCGCTTCCTCTCCAGCCTGAGTCCGATCAACCTGGATATCGGCTTCATCCTATCCTATTCCTGCATGGTGGACACCAACTTTTACGACCGCCTACTGCTCACCACGGTTATGCCCCTGGTGGTGTTGGTGGTGCTGGTCTGCACCTACGCAATCGCGAAGAAGAGGAACGGGAGATCGGAGCTCGCAATACGCGCAATGCAGCATAAGCATCTGTCGGCAGCCTTGTTCGTCATGTTTTTCGTGTACTCTTCGGTTTCTTTCACGGTGTTCCAGACTTTTATCTGTGACCCTCTAGACGACGGCGTGGATTACCTTCGCGCCGACTACAGTCTATCTTGCTGGTCGGATGAACATATCGCATACGTTACGTATGCGAGCGTCATGGTCCTCGTGTATCCTGTAGGCGTACCAGTCGCCTTCAGTTGGTGGCTCGCTCGTAATCGGCAGGACCTCACGATGCCCGGCAGGGAAACGGTGGCACGACTTAAGCCGTTCTCCGGTATCTGGGCCGCGTACCGGCCGTCTCACTTTTACTACGAGGTGGTGGAATGCGGTCGTCGGGTCGCGCTGACGGGAATTGCAGCCTTTGTACTCCCGGGTACCGCGGCGCAGATCGCGACGGTGCTTTTGCTGGCGGTGGTATTTTCATTGATATCCGAGTCGATGCAGCCGTTCAAAGAAAAAATCGATATGAGGCTCTACCGTTGGGGAAACGGTGTCGTCACAATAAGCATGTACGTCGCCCTTCTTCGAAAAATCGACGTGTCCAGAGACGATACGCCGGCTCAATCGGCGTTCGCGGGTGTGCTCATCGCGGGTAACGTTTTCATGATCATTGCCGTGCTCGTTCAATCGTTCCTCTTGGCTAAAGAATGGTATGAGAGCAAGGAAACTATCAAGATGGATGATCCGTTTGTTGGCTACATTTAAACGTCGTCTGTAACTTGCATGCGGGCTGTGGGAGACGCAGAGAAGATTGGAATGAACGCGATCGACACACGGATGGAGAACACGTGAGCTACGATTCGGTTGTAAGGGACGTGTTAGCACGGCATGTACCTTCACGATACGGCAACAGCCCGCACCCTCCAACGCATCTAATCTATGACAGCGTCGTGGGCGATCTGAGAGCCACAGAGGAAAACGGTACCGGATCTTGACGCTCTGAATCCTCCATTTGCACAGACGTCGTTGACCGATGCCGTCATGTTCTTGGATCCATTTAATTGAGATACGTTGAGAAAGTGGCATGGTTGTTTTGTAATGGCCATGTTTGGTTCAAGTTTCGTGCCTTTTTGGTTTTCAACGAAGTGTGTGTGTGTTTCGAGTCGGGGGTCTTTAACGCCGTTTCACCGCACGGGTCCCGGTTAAGAACTGGAGAGTGTACGTGTTGATAGCACCGAACAGTGTGCGTCCTCTAGTTGATGGCTTGTATCGTAGACGTGTATGTTGGTTTCAATGAACGGTGAAAAATGGAGTGCAAAACGGGGTGATGAAGTCTAGTGCGTTGCCCGGTGCTCGGCCTGGTGATGTTGCCGTTGTCACGGGATGTGAGGAACTCCAGTCGTTGGATTACAGAGTCATGGTCCTATTTATTGGCGGTTGTACGGTTACGGGCGGGGTCGAACGTAGCAGAGCAAGGAAATCCCTTCCGAATACCTCGGGGCTGCCTGTGTGTGACCTAAACCCGAACAACATGAACAGCACGAGAGGGCTGGCGGGGACGCGTGACTTGCAGGCGCGTGTCGCTATCGGGCGCTCAAATTAGGGAGACCGTCAACAAGGGAAAGAAAAAATAATCAAATGGAGACATCGGGAATTGGCACTTACTGGTACGGGCGTTTGGCATTGGAATAAATATGCGACGGAAAAAGGCGCTGTGCAGAGGAACAGACAGACATAACAGACCAAGCGTATGGTACAATACAGCAGTAGGTGTAATCAGAAGCATGAATGATGTATTTGCGGTCAGACGGAGGAGTAGGTAGGTATGAAAATTGATCAATCCTGCGGAACCCTGTATCGCCTTGCGTCGACCGACGATTTTTGCGAGTCAAGGTGGTATGCTGGTAGATATTTTTCTAGCAATTTGTACGCTGCTACTTTGGCGGGATAAGTTTCGCCTTGGTTTCGTGGCACATCTCCGCTGACAACGGCGTCGGATTCCACCACGTGGAGGAAGTTCGGAGTATATCTGCGACGAGGACGACGCGCGATATCACAAATGTGGCTTATGAAATTTTATGTTGCGGGTTCCGCTGAGGACGGCGTGAATTTCCACATATATATGTGACTCACGAAATGTTGCTTTCTCCGTAGAGGACGACGGGAGATCCCCAGTACCAGGTTTGGAGGTTACCAATACTTGTTCAGCCTGTCTTTGTGGTTGTTTCTACGCAGGGAGCAATTCTGGGAGCTCAGCAATGAAAACAAGACCAGGTCGGCACATCAATCCGTAGTAACAGCAAGAGTTCTCGAACGTAGGAAGACAATGCTGGGATTTGACGATTTGCGGCTTTGTTTCATAGTTGACGAGTTTTATCTTAGCCGATTTTTGAATGTTATGTTTTTTTTTGTTTTGTATTTCAATACCTATCGTGACGATATTTTAGTGTTTCGGTTTTTCTTGGTTTTGAATTTGGAGTAGCATACACTCGTAGGACCGAGAATTTATCGCCGGTATATTTTAGAGGGTGAAAATTTTATCCTTCTGTTTCAGTACTGAAGATTTACTGGTGGCTATGTGGGAGGCAGGTAACTGATTTTGAACATTTTGAATGTCTATTTTTCGGCGTTTCATTGTCTTGTACGACGTATTTATGCTTGGGATTTGAACGTTTGGCGTTTGGATGGGTTTTTCTGTGTACCCAGTCGGAAGCCAGCTGACTGATTATGTGTGGTGGGGATTGGGACTACAAGGCTAGTGCACTCTTTTCGACCTTATTTCAACAGCCGATGACGGTTTGATTACCGTGGCGTGACGTCTCTGGTTAGGGCAGCTGATTGTTGACTACTGGGTTGATGTTGGAGGTTTCGGATTCTGGATTTTGTTTTTTGGACTTTGGAGTTTGGTTTGTGGACTTACGATTTTGATTTTCGGACTTTGGATTTTGGTTTTCGTACTTCGGATTTTGCATTTTCGACTTCCACGTTTGGATATTACGTTTTGAAAATCGATTCTGGATGATGTCCTTGGGTCGTGATTCTTGCATTTTGGAGTGACTTTCAGGGACTACGGTACTGCCGTCTTTTTTTCTATCACAGCAGTGCAGAGAAGACACTAGACTGTATTTGTCATTGACCCGTGTTAACTCCAGGAAATGATAATGTGGTGTCATGTCGTATCAGTTATAGAGCAAGGAAGCTGCTGATCATGCTTGTATCAGCATACAGCAATGACAACGATTTGATTACAGTAGGAAATTCCACTAGTAGATTGGCTACATCGTAGCGGGATACTGAGATGTCGGGGTATGCATTATGACTGTGCACCCGCACTTCTCTGCTTGACTTTTGACCTTTATGATGTCTACATGGATGCTCGATATTGGCGGTTAATATACACGATACCTTTATTTTATCGGCCGATGAACCCGCCACGCCAATACTGTCTACTATATACGAGGTAATCCCGTGACGCTTCGAGGATCAAGTAACGCGAGAGGATTGGGCCCTTGCAGGGGGGGGGTGGCTGGGTCAAGGGCAAACGATACAATGGCAGTATCGGTAGCAGTAGAGTGTGTGGGGGGGTGAAGGAGATAGACCTACAGAAGAAGAAAGAAGGCCGGAAGGCTTTCTTGATGCAAACGATGGTACGAACTATAGCAGTACGGACCCACAACACCGCATGATCTTCTGCGCGTTCAAATATGCGCCTATCAGATACGAACAAAGAATTCTTATGGGGAATGGGATTTTGACGATGATTCGTTGGACGTACGTTGGTAGGGGGGAGGGGCCCTTGCGGGGGGAGGAGGCTTGTTCAGGGACAAAGATAACGCCATTAGTGTAACGTTGAGGAAGGGGTTGGAAAAGGAGGACCTGTGGGGGCAAAAAGGCAGGGAAACGTTCCTTGGTACGGCCGATAGAAGTGTGGAAGAGTAACACCGCGCTCGACCTTACTTGCGCTCCAAGATGCGGGCAGCAGCTCCAATCTAGTAATATGTATAGTCAGGGAGAATTTGGTCGATGGTTGATTGGAAGTGCTCCGGCGGGGCGACTGCACCGTTGCTTGGGCAGGAGGCTGTGATGAGGGTAATAACTGCCTTTCAGTAGTAGTAGTAGTAGCAGTAGTATGTGGAGGGGTGTGGTGGAGAAGGAGGCAGATCTACAGCGGGGACAAGAAAGCTGGGAGACTTTCCTTAGTACGACCAATAGCGGTATGCACCAGCAACACCTCATGACCTTCTACGCGCTGAAAGATGCATGTAGCGGTAACAAACAAGATAACTGTTTAGGTCGGTGGGTGTTTCGGTTATTCGTCGATATTTCGCTGAACGTACTTGGGGGTGGGAACCGTGCCCTTGCTTGGGGGGGGGGGGGGGGGTGACTGGGTCTGGGGTACAAGAGGTAGCCGCAGTAGTAGGAGTAGTGTTTGTGGCGGGGGAGATATGGAAGTAGAGCTACAAAGTAAGCATGCCGGCAAGGAAAATTTCCTTGGGACGACATATTGCATTATGGATTATCAATGCACCACGACCTTCAGTGCGTTGAACATTGCGCGAAGCAGTTACAATTCACCTATTGGTATGGGCAGCGGGAGTTTGGCGATGCTTGACTGGAAGTTTTTTGCAGGGAGGACGGGGGCACGGCGGAAGGAGTTGGCTGACGCGGGGGTAAGGAAACTGACGGTACAAGAATGTGGGCGGGGTTTTGAGAAAGAAGCACCGTCACAGGGAAGGGGCAAGAAAACTGAGAGACGTTCACTAATACGATCGATAGCAGTTGAACCAGAAACACAGCATGAGCTTTTCCGCGTTGAAACGAGCGCGTAGCATTTGATAACCAGACCATGTTATGAACCGAGTGGGGGTTGTCGAAACTTCGTTTATATGTGCTTGGGATGGACGACTGGGCCCTTGCAGGTGGGAGGTAGCAGGGTGGAGGGTAAAGGTAGTGACTGCAGTAGGGGTGATAGTAGTATGTTGGTGGAGGGATGTGAGAAGGTAGAGCTACAGAAGGAGCGAGACAGCAAGGAACCTTTCCTTTTCACGATCAAGCATAGTGTGGCCCAGCAACGCTGCACTAACCTTGGCTGTTGAAATATGCCCGTAGCAGTTAAACCACAGCCATTTTTTCGGATGGCGGCTGTGAGGTCATTGCTTCGTAGGAAGTGATTAGCGGGGGGGGGGGGGTTCAGTCGCTGTTTGATGGATATTATGCAGGGGCGTGTTTAGCAGGTATTTTATGCTTCAAATCGGTTTCGGTTGACGTACGTTTGCGCCTTTCTCGTGGTATTATATGTATGTACAAGGGGCTACGCCGGCGGCCTGAACGGCCGCCGGTCGCAGACTGGCGTGATGGCCGTATATGTAGAGGAGAATGAGGCTCAGACTCGATGCCAAGAGATTGAGGGCGTGAGCTCTGCACTCCACTTTGAGAAGTGTGTGAT
>JAYJMJ010249027.1:0-15184 GCA_036873875.1 Laminaria ephemera | reverse complement strand
ATAAAAATTAAGGCAAGCACCGCAGGAGGAAAGGTGGAGAGAAATCTTCTGTGTTTACCTTCCTCCTGTGTGACCCCAGCTGGTGCATCAAACATCTAACTGGCGCACAGAATAAATGGGATGAAAAACACACACACGCACGACGCAGTGCGGTGCAGCAAATTTCGCGCTTCTCCAGGATAACAGTCCAAACGTTAGCGCCGTTTTTTCGATTCAGACCTAGACATACTTTGCACATGTTCTATACGCCCTATCCAAGGCCTGACATTTTTGTTCTTTGTTTTTGTTTGTTGAGATATTCGGGGTCTAAAGTAAGCCAAATATCCCTAAAACTATCAAATGACCAAACTCCAGGAGGGGGGAAAAACAAACACCCCAATCGGTGACCGTTTTTCCGGGGCTCGTAAAACACGTGTGCACCTTTTCAGGGTCTAACCCCCAAACACGGCGTGGACTTTGGGCGCGCAAACATGTTTGGAAATTGAGCGTGAACCAGCCTGTAGGGTACGCGTGGCGATGGTGGCCCCCCTGGGAATGTGACTGCCCGGTAAGTGCCCAAAGTTGATCAAGGACACACGGTCGGAGACGGCAGAGTCACAATCGGCACGCCCAGCATGCCTTCTTCTGCTGAGATACTTGGCAGACACCTTCCGGCGGTGAAGGTTTCTGGGGCTTTATCGGCCACACCTCCTATCATTTGTGCAGCCTTACCCGCGAGCAAGAAGATAACCGCCGATAACGTTGAGTTTCCCAGTACATTCCCAGATGTGCACGCGTCTGTACGTACCTCCAGGAGCCCAAATCAAGCGGTGGAGCAGTTGTCCTGGAGTAGTTTGGCCATATATCCCATCGATGCGGCGCTGGATTCTTCTTCATGGGCAGCAAAAAAGCCGAACGTCGATGCCGTTGCCATGTCTGCGGCTCTATCGGTGAGCAAGAAGAGACTATCCGGTAACGTTAAGCCGTTTGGTACGAGCACCAGGGTATTCAAGGGGAGGAAGCGGGAAACTGTCAGGAGAGTCACCACCACCGCGCCCACCCGGTCTGCTCCTGCTCCGACACCCGCAAGACCGATTCCTGAAGATGTTCACCACCACGCCGAACGAATGGTGTGCTTGCCTTCGATTTCAGTCTTGAGACCCACAATAGGCACAGCGATGAATCCGCTTTCGTGAACATCGACGAGAAACCCAACAACCGAGCACAAGGTAAACCTCGCTGACCATGCATTAGTACCGGCTATTGTATGTTCGGCGCGACTAACCTTGGGCTTGATTGTGGCGCCTCCCTTCGATACTATCGAAGCTAGGTTCATCCCTGCGCCAATTGTGGATCGCGAGGACGTAGCCAAAGGCGAGCAAACCGCTCGCTCGTCTTACTGGCGAACATCAATATCAGTCGGTCTCCCAGGTATCCGAGCAGGAGCAGGCAGGGCAAGCGTGGCGGTGGTGGCTCTGCTGGCAGTCTCCGGCTTCTTCCCCTTGATCACCTCTGTGCCCGTACTGAACGACTCGGCGTTACCGGCGATTATCGTCTTGCTCGCCGATGTAGCTGCAGGAACGATAGGAGATTCGATCGATGAAACCTCAGACAACCCCACCGCTTGAACCGGCTCGGCGGGGATTCACGCAGGAGCAGGTTGGGTGGGCGTAGAGATGGTTACTATATGCTGGCAGTGTGACTGCTGTGCGGTACGTTCAATAACATTATCAAGGAGAAGCAGCCGGAGACCGATATCATAGGGGTCACCGTCGCCAAGCCCATCCTACCTTCAACCGACCTGGAGCTACGTCATAAAACTGCATTCTAGCTAGACGGTGTCAGTGCATGCTCAACGTGACCCGCCCGACATTCCGACGATGCTGATTATATATCCCATGTTGTCAAAGGCCGAGCGGGCAATCGAATGAAGCACCGCGTCTGTAGTGGATTCAGCCGAAGGTGTTGCATCGCTCGTACGCCTCAGCCGGTTGCATCGTCGTCTTCGCGATGATCATCACAACCACAAGCCATTATAGTACCGCTTTGATCCGAACACAATACATGAGGGGGGTGGTGTTGATGCCTGGTGGGCCGAGGGTGGGACCAAGCATATTTTTTTTCCATTTTTCCAGTCTTCTTCCGACTCATGCTACGGTAGTAGTGCAACATGGTTTTGGTTGGCTCATCGCATGAGGATCTCTACGTAACTCACCCAAAAGCCTATTGTAAGAAAACGTGAAAGTGCAACACGATGAACAATCCCATGGCTATTGTTTTCACGAAGAACACGTGGTAAACCACAACAGGTATTCCATCGGTATTCCATCGGTATTCCATCGGTATTGTATTGTCTATTCACTAGTTCCTCAGTAGTTGAGGAGCCTGACCGGTCAAAGGTGCTACAGCCCTATTGCAGCAAGTGCTTTCCCAGATACCGGGCTATATCATGTGGCCAGTGATATTGTCAAAGGTAATCAAACACAGGAGCCACGCGCTCGACTGGGCCCTAGCCTTCTGACTCTCCCAAAGAGGTCGATGTCGGGCGCCGGTACTCTCTTATAAGTACTTGGCGTACCACTTGCAGCTCCGAAATGAAACACATGGGGGGTCCAAGGCATCTTTGCATCGGGTTTGTGTTTCTCCCTACGCTCTGCCACTCGCTGCTTCGACAACGGGACCATTTCAACAGCACTAAATATCCACCTCCAAACACACACCTTACTCGGATGAATCCCTATGTTGCAGTTGAATATTAGAACGTCGATCGTTGTGTGCGACCACAAACCATGGCCATGTACTGACTGGAGTACAGTGTATCTCTCAGAGCCCAGGTCGTGGCTGTCCTCAGGCTGTCTGATGGTGGCTGTCCTCAGATTGTCTGGCGATGACTGTCCTGAGAACGATTACGGTAGTTAGACGATAGAGGGCAGCTGTGGTTAGACAACTGTGGCGGCACTGATGACGATGCGAGACGGTGGTGTCCTTGGCGTAAGTAGCGCTCTGGGGCCACGACCAGGTTTCTGACTATAACCTGACGAGAGTAAAGATGCGGGTGGACTCAAATTGCGGGTCAGACTGATATTTGGAAAACACAGTCCGTACCGTACCTATGGGCTATGATGGTAAGGAAAAGTCACATAATATGAAATTATCTTGCGGTCGTAGTCCACTACTTCATACAGCGGGAAATACGGAGTCAGTATGTGAAGGGGACCATAAGGAAAAATGGCAACGTTATATTGCAACAATACTGAACTTGAATGGTAACCCGTGACGCCCACAACAATGGCAAACTGTGCCCCTGCACTGACCGATTCTCCCTGCAACAACCCACAACAAACGTTATCTGCCTTCACGTTAGTCGATGCCATTACAACGTGACTCACTCAGTGTTCGACAACGCGGACTACGTGTTCCATCCCGTTGTATGCTGCACAGGAAGCCGAGACAAGCACCATTTTCATCGGGGATGGGGCTGAGGTACAGCCTCGGACAACTCCGCCGTGTGGCCTTCTTGGCGGTGATCGTCTGGCCAAATTGGTCCTGAGCCGATCCGAACAGCAGATAAAATGGTGGAGGTGGCTGCTGTGCTGAATACAGGTTCGAGCTGCTGCTTCTTTGATGCTTGGATCCAATGGCGTTTGGTCTTCTTGATGACTTCTGCACTCGAAACGAGCGGCTCGAAGCTACTAACACTTCTCCTCTTGCACGTCAATGTAGCTGCGGGATGATAGGAGACGTGGACGATGGAGCCCTGGACAGCTGCATCGCTTAAACCCGTCTAAAGGTTATTCGAGCGGAGCAGGTAGGGCAGGACTTGGCGATGGTGCCTCTGCTGGCATGGTGGTTGCCCCGGCGTTTCTCAAAGGTTGTCAGAGAGATTAAGACGGACACTTCCAGAGGAGTCGCAATCACCGAAACCGCCTTACCTGCGTCCCCTCAGATACCCGCCAAACAAGTTCAAGCGACACAGTTGTCCGGGTTTCATCGGCCACATCTTTCACTTCCCCTGCAGCTGAATCCACGAGCAAAACCGAAAACCGCCGTCGAGCCATTCGGTACGAGTACAGAGGTCAGCAAGAAGACAAAAAACAGAGACTGCCAGCAGAGCCGCTACCGCCACCGGAAGGCCTACCTACTTATGTTCAGATCCCCACGAAGACCCGTGCCATTGATAGAAGTAGCACGTTTTGGCTGAAGCGGTCTGTGAATCACTGGGCTCCTTAACCTAAAATCGTCGGACGTTCACTCTTGTTTTGCAATACGTTTCGATTTGTACCTAGGCCATGAGATTGTTCATCTGCTGGTAGAACTTTATTTTTCTCCAAATCAGTTTTTGGGTGAGGTATAGAGCTGTTCAAGCGAGGAGCGTCAGAAATAAAATAGTGCTCCTCTACGGTAGCATGCGTCCGAGGCCGATGGTTGATGATGTTCAACACCAAGTCGAGCGGACGGTGCACTTGTCCGGCGCCACATCCTCGCGACCCACAATGGACGGGACGCCACCTGATTCGATGTTGGGTACAGCAGGGGGGGCGGTGCTCTTAGCTTTACAGCTTCAGCGATGTCCGACATTTGCCAACGCAATCGACATATTGGTGTATCTCGTGGGACACCTCTAGGTTACCGTGGAGGGCGGCGACAAGGACCGAATGCAACGAGTGACTGCAGCTTTGTCGACTCCGAACTGGACGTTGACGATGCTCGTTACGGGTGCCCACAGTGTGTACCGCCATACGTACTACTACTGTAATCAGGTAGGAGTACGTTTGCGGCACCATATATCGGAGTCGTAGGCAATCCCCCCCCACCGTGCACCTACTCATCTACATCAAATTTGACTACCATCCGCTGCTTTATTTGAGACCCAACGATGTGCACATTCATTATAAACCGCAGCTAGAAATCTACTCGAATTACTTCCTTTATATTAACGACCTTTAATGGAGCTCGGTTTGCGTCACAAAAGTGAAGTGTAGTTGGTCGATACCAGAGTATTTTCAACTTGAATCACCGGATGTTCGATGGTACGGACTGTTTATCTTGTGTCCCGTCTTGTAACAAGCCGAAAAGAGAATTGAAGCAAGCCCCGCGTCTATTGGGCATCGAGTCGATGCGGCCCCGAGAACCTCCGCCGCGTCGTCGTCCTCGCGGTGATCATCTCAAGCATTTCGTCCCGCTGTGGTCCGAACATAATTTGTAATGGTGGGGGTGGCATTGGTGGGTGCTGTGCCTAAGGCGGGTTCGAGATTCTGTTCCCTCAACGTTTCTTCCTGGAAACCGAGCAGCTTCATTTCCCCAGCAATAACATCACAGGTAGATAAATATAGGCATTGTCTATGCCGTCGCTGACATCCTAAAAGGCGCTAAAGAGAAGTCGAATGCATCTTTGTAGCGGGCTCGTCACGCTCGCTACGTTCTGGCACTCGCCGCTTTGACAATGGGGAAATGTAATCAGCACTACTAATATAACCAACGTGCAAACGCATACCTTGGTCAGACCAATGTCCGCCGCACTTGCACATGAGAAGGTCGCTCGTTGACGCCGCCCGAACACCACGGCCAAGAACGCGCTGAAATCGCGTGTACAACTTAGAGTTCAAATCATTGGCGTCCCCAGAACGCTCTGTGGTTGTAACCCTGGGACTTCACTAACGACGATGTAAGACGGTGATATCTTAGATGAAAGTGGCGCTCTCGGGCCGAGCCAAGTGCCATCACTATGACGGGACTTCAGGTGCGGGGGTGAACATAACGTGAACGGCAAGGGGAGTGCGCGAGTACTCCCGTTCTTCTAGACTGTGATAACTTCTTGCTGCGCCCTTTACCTGCTGTACACGTTATCCCACACTACAGTAAGTTCAAGCAGTGTGTCCCCGAAACTTTCGGTAAAGTTCTAAGATATATCGGACTCAACGCATGGAGATTCGTTCTGTGAAGTTGCGGGGGAGGACGTTCAGTAAGCAAGCGTGGATCTAAACTCCCATCGGGGACTGATAGACTGGTCATGTCCAGTACCTCTGGATTTGTTACCTGCTTGTAGAGTTCTTCCTGCGTTTTCGGGACCACGGGATACACGATACGGCAATGATCTCATGTGAGATCCACAACGGTAAACCAGAAACATGACAATTTCCGTACAACGGCAGTCGACCCAGAAGTTATAATGATGCTGGTTTGTAGAAGTCGACAGTTTGCGCATTGGAAACTCTCGGGTAATCCTCCGGGGATGGTTGGACGTAGCTGCAAGAAGCGTGAACATACAAGTTCACAAACCCACTTCCGAATCAAGGTGGAATCAATGTCCTTGAAATTCCCATAGGACCATCAATGGTCTAAGCACGAGGGATTGTTCTGGTTGCATTTTATGTAATGCGCGTATGTACTCCGAGAGACCTCCGATCCAAAGTTCATTCGAACAGTACAGTAGTAGTTGAAGGTTAAAATCTCTACTCCTATGAACGAGAAATAAACACGATTGTTCAGGTCCGTTGTAGGCATAACATATTGTTTTTGGCCGTGCCTCATATCGAAAACAAATATTTACCCAATGAACTTTCGTTTCAGCTCGCCATCCTAGGCGTTTGTTTACAAGTTCAACTACATGTAGCTTGTCGGTGCAAGTGATAGCGACACCTTGCACGCCATCTTTCCGCGAGTGTACTCCTGCACATATTGATTATACGTGTAACATCATCAGACGTCCGTTTGCTTTGTTCACCATTTGTTTTCGTGTGTCCCATACAGTATAGATATCACTGTCAAATACGCCGATAATTACCTCTACCCTTAAGTAACGTGGGAAAACTCTTCAAGAGCCGGCAACCGCCCATTTTCGCCATGAAGAAAGGGATTCACGGATACCCCTTCAGCGCCGACTCCGATGGAACCTGCTATGGAACGTCGTGCAAGGTCACCGACCTAATGTGGGCAAAACAAAGCCCCAGACAACTGGATTATCTTATTAAAAAGCTGCAAGATGTTGGCCGCCCCGGCAAGGTTCTTGGAGGGCGCAACGAAACCCACGGCATGAGGCTGCCCGACATTACGGCAGGATGTCAAAAGCATGTTACATCTCACACTGCAGGTAAGGTTGACGCCTCAATTGCCGGAGCAGCCGGTATCTTTCGGCTTTTCAATTAAATCATCGAGGCGGCTGAGGCTTTGGAAGGCCCACACCAGAGCGGCGACCATCCACGACGATTCAAAACAGATTCCGCCGCGATCGATGCCGATGGACGATCCGTCAAAAACCCCCTTCAGACTGAACATGGCCGGTGACTGGGCTTGAAAATCTTGCCGACGTTACAGTTAAGGGGTGGCTTTCGCAGTGATGTTGGGCAACGTGTTGAATAGGACATAAATAGAACAGTGGCCGAACCACCAACCTCGTTAGACGTGTGCTACGATGGGCGTAGGCTTTCTTGGCTGAAGCATTTCGAACTAGCGGGTTTCTCAACTCAGGGACTACCTGCTATCGTTGTAAATACGTTGTTTTTGTCTAGCATGGGGCTGGTCATCGGGTTGTGCCATACCGGGTACCTCTTTCGATAACCGAACGTTTGGATGGAGCATCGAGCGTCTGAGTAAGGAGCCGCCGAAAATCAGGATGCATCCGTACCGTAGCATGTGTCGCTATCGGGCGTCTGAGGGTGATGTGACACGTGCATGCTACTGAGTACACTGCTGAAGTAGGCCTGCAATATAAGCCTTGTGCTGACGTGATATCTGTCAGGTACATACGTAAGTTTTGGCACCACAATTTTTCCCACACTACTGTAGTTTAACGTACTCTTTGCCCATCCATTCGGGGTAATGTTCTAAACGTAACTTTAAATGAGGTCAACGCTTGGAGATTCCTTTCGGGAAGAGGGATGGAAACGTAGCAGGAAGCAAGTGTGGATCCAAAATCCCCTACAGGGACAGATGGACAGGTCAACTTAACTGCGATACCTCAGGTTTTCTTATACTTACCTGTACTCGTAGACTCGTTGGGCCTTTTCGTGACCGCGGGTTAGAACACGCCAAGTAACCAATAGTGTGGGAACAATAGCAACAGCATCAACAACCGCACGATCTACGGAAGACCATGGTTGGTCCAGATGACTGAGGCTTAATTCGTGTAAGTGGACAGTTTGCCTTCGAGTGACCAGGTGTTCAAAGTTGGGGGCGGGAGGGGCATACCAGGTACCTGGTAGTTAAGAAGACTATGCGTGCAACAAAACTCAATATTCAATACCAGGTAACGGTAGAACTTTTGACGCCCTTGATTGTCTTCACTAACATACGAGGCAACTCGGTCGGCCCTACAGTGTATGATATCATGGGGCGTGCCTTGTTTTGGAATTATATATACGTTGTATTGATATTATACGCGTGTCAATTGATATTCAGCTATGGCTTGCGCCGTTGACGTTGAATAATTATTCTTCTTATCAACATCGCTGTCAAATACGCCGAGGGTCACTCGGTACATGCAACGTCGGCAATCTCTCCAACAGCCGGAAACATGCAATACTCCGCCTGGAGAGGGGATCTGGAGGATATTGGATCGGCATCGATCTTGAGGGAAACCTTGACGGCACGTCGTGGGTGATCACCGCGAGGGAATGGACCATGCAAAAGCCCAGCCGACTCGAGTGGGGGCGGCTGGGACTTTGCACGGTCCATGCCAGAGCGGCGATCATCCAGGGCGCCCCGTTGCAGTTGCCGTCTTGATGATTGCTGGTAGTTGAGAACCGATCAATCACCTTTTAAGGCCAAGGATGACTGGTCTCCTGCTGTTGAAGAAGCTATGAACGTTACTGGGTGTCTATCGCCCTAATAGTCGACAGTGGGTTGGATAGACAACGGAACATAAACTGAAAGTGATACTATCGCGATCGAGGCGTCTACGGCTGACTTGACACGTGCGAGCTTCAGAGTGCAGGGAGAGGTCAAGTAGGCAAGTAATACCTTCATGATACGCTAGATTTCTACGAAGTACAATCTAAACGATAGGCGCTTCATCTACATAAATACAGCTAGAATAAGTTACTCGAGATTTGGCAGTCAACTCAACAACTCACGACAAAACAAAACACCACGTTCTAGTTTATTGATGCAATATTATGTGCAACGTGACTCACCCGGTATTCGACAACATGGAGTCCATATCCTGTACTCCTTTCTGTGGTATGTTGCACAGGAGTCCGAGGCAAGCACTCTATCGAGAGTGTAGCTGGTGCGGCCCCGGACAAGTCCGCCGTTGCGCCGTTTTTCGGTGATCATTAAGGTGATCCAAACAGCAAATATGACGGGAGTGGCTGCTGCGCGGAGGGTAGGTTCGAGCTGCTGCTCTTTCGATGCTCGGGTCCAATGGCTTTTGTTCTCCTTGATGACCTCTGTACTCGTACCGATCGGTTCGGTTTGACCGGAGGTTATTTTCTTGGTCACTGATGCAGCTGCAGGGACGATGGGAGATGTGGTCGATGAAGCCCAGGACAACTGTACCTGCCGCGTGTGATGTTATAAACGGAAACCGCGTATGATCAAGTAGGGTATGCTTGGCGGTGGTGCCTCTGCTGGCAGGTCGGTCGCCCTGTACGTGCCTAAAGGGTCTTCAAAAGCAATAAATCGAAGAATGCCAGAAGAGTCACCATTGCCTCACCCACCCAATTTGACCCTGCGCGGACACCCTTTAGACCTGCTCAAGCGATACAGTAGTCCGGGGCATGATCGGTCACATCTTCTATCGCCTCTGTGACTGTATTGCCTAGCAAGACGAGAACGACTGGTAACGTCGAGTCGTTTTGTAGGAACATTGAGGCCATCAAGGAGACGGCGTTAATTCTCGGAGGTTTGTTCGAAACTCACACTTCCCATGGGGCCATGGTTGCTCCAGACGTTTGAGACATTACTTCGAAGTATTTCTGTAAGTGGACAAGTTTGGTGCGATATACCTCCAGTGTTCACAGTTCAAGAGGGGAAGGAACACGCACGTGTCAAATTATCATCAGATGTACGTTTGTAATTTCGCCGAGATTTTCTTTTGCCAACTTGGTTCCATGCAGACATCGGTATCAGATACAACGGGGGCCTTTCCATAGCTGCACCAAAGGGATACATGTTCTAGAGCCGGAACCCAGCTGTCCGCTTCCTGAATAGGTGGTTTGGTGCATCCTCTATATCAGCATCGGCCACGACGGCAACCGTTACGGAACATAGTGGAAGATCGCGGTTCTATCGAGGGCCGAGCAAAGCTCTATCCCCCTGGACGATTATATTGAAAAGTTGTAAGATGTTAGCCACCCCGGCAAGTTGTATGGAAGGGTCGACAAGAAATGCAATGTGAGCCCTGCCCGACAGTATCGCAGGATGCCAACACATATAGTCGCCACCTGACATTGCGTCGAATCCTCCGTTACCGGGACGGCCGACATCTTCCAACTTTCTCATTCAATATAGTCCAGGCGGCTGGATTTTTGTACGGCCTACACTAGAGCGGGGACCATTCACGACTTTTCATAACAGTCGCGGTCACGATCGATACTGAATTGCACACAAAAACATCACGTCTTTTGGCCTACGATGGCTGGTTTCCGGCTCCCGACTAAGTGCCGTCTGACTCTCGCTAAATAGATCATTTTCGGGCAACCGCTACAGTGTGTTTGTCGCGTCTCTGACAGATCGTTTAAGGGGGAAAAGGAACGCGGAAGGAATTTTCGTATCGGGATCATCTCGCTCGTTGCACTCTGCCACTCGACTCGTCGACAACGGGGCGATTTCAGCCACACTAGCTCTCGACATGCAAACACATACATTGGGCCGATCAATGTCCGCGGCATTTGCACATTAGAAGGTCGCTCGTTTCAATCGCCCGAAAATCATGGCCAAGTACGTACTGGGGTCGCGTGTGTATCTTACCGTTCAGGTCGTGACTTTCCTTAGGTCGTCTGATGATGACTGTCCTCACGCCGTCTAACGGTGGCTGCCCTCAGGCCAATAACTGGACTTTGGAGGCCACCACGCAGCTTTGTTCTTACAGCTCAAGCTGCACCGAAGACGACCTATGACAGAGGTAGTGTCTAATGCGTAAGTGGCGCTCTCGGGGCGAACCAAACACCATTCTTATGAACGGACGAGAGTTCAGGTGCGGGGGTGACGTGAGAGTGAATGACAAGGGGAGTGAGCGAGAGTTCCGTTTCCTTTGGACTGTTCGAATTTCTCGCGGTACCTTTTACCTGTTGTACACGCTGTCTCACATTACCGAAAATCCAACATGTTTGTCCCCAAACCTAGGGGTTGAAGTTCGAACATCGAAAGAGTTCAACTTTCGGAGACTCGTTCCGAGAAGTTGCGCGGGGGGGGGGGGGAGGGGGGTGTTGAGGAAGCACGTTTTGATCTAAACTTCGCCACGTCGACAGACGGACTGGTCAACTATACTATCTCTCGAATTCCAATATACCTGTACAGTAGACTCATTTTGTGTTGTAGTGACCGCGGGCTAGAATATGGCTTTGAGTAACTGTGAGAACAACAACAGCAACAGCAACAATCTCACAACTCCCGTAGTGCACCCAGACGTTAGAATTTTGGCTTGTTCAAGTGGAAAGGGTGGCCAGACGGAGTCGGGTAAGCATGCCGGAAATGGTTGGATTGACCTTCAGTACACATTCTTGTATGAGACGGCAGATTCTTCGAGAGACCTGCGCTTCGCAGCAGTTGAAGTAGCGAATGTATACCAGGTACCACGGTAGTACGCAATAAGCGTAACTGATTTTTTTCTGGCCCGATTGGGGACATGTAATAATCTACTCCTTGGCTGTGCCCCATTTCCGAAGAACGATTATCCTGCGTTGTCGTTCCAACTCACAATTGTACGCGTTTGCTTACACGTCAAATTTCATATGCCTTGCTGGTGCCTATGGTATTTAGTACATTACAATGCATATTTTGTTCTGTGCACACCCACCCATGCGTACGTGTCCAAGCAACATCAGACGCCCTTTTCCGTTGTTGACGGTGTTTCCTGTCATTCTCGTACAGTCACCGCTGCAACACCCCCTAATCGCCGGTTCTCAACGTTAACGTCGGCAAACTATTCAACAACCGGAAAACAGGGGTTTGATGAGTCCTCTGTCAGCATCGACCACGGCATTACTGTATTTCAGGAACCCATCTTGACCCGGTGGAGGTGTGGGTATGCTTGTAGCTTCACACTGCCAAATTTTCCTCCCAACGCCTTTCCGAAAGTTTACTTGATTGTTTCCGTCGACCAACCTGTCTACTTATTATACAAACCAAGGTTATTACGTCCGGATCAACTATCGTTCTACGGAAATTGTGAGGCTGTTGTTCTTGCTGTTGTTGTTGCTGCTGCTGTTGTTGCCGTTGCTGTTGCTGTTGTTGTTCTCACATACCTCAGTGACGTATTTGAGCCCGTAGTAATGAAAAACGTAAAAGGAGTCAACAGGCAGGTAACAAATACAGAGGTGCTATAGTTGATAATTCCATCTGTCCCTGTGGGTGAGTTTAGATCCGCACTTGCTTCCTCAATATTTGTACCCCCACTTCTCGGAACGAATCTCCTAAGATTGATCCCTCAGAAGTTAGAACCTCACCCCCAACTTTCCGAGACAAACACTTTGTATGAAATATTGGCTGCAGCAGGTAAAGGGTACAGCGAACAAAACTCACAGTCGAGAAGACAGGGAGCGCTCCCGCCCCCCCCTTTCGTCCAGCCTCATTTCACCCCCGCATCTGAACTCTCGTCAGGATTTAGGGAAAACTCCTGTCTCTTTCCGAGATCGCCACTTACACCTAAGAAACCATCGTCCTACGTCACCATCAGTGCAGTCCGAGTTGTGTAACCACAGCTGCGTGCTAGGGTCTTCAGACCATCATCGTGCTGAGGACAGCCATCGTCAGAATAGATGAGAATAACTGAGGAGACTCATATCAGACTGACTCAGGACACTCCTGAACTGAACCCTACGAGATACTCGCGACTCCAGTACGTTGCAGTGCGGAAGGGGACCGCCGCGCGAGCCGACCGTCATTGGAATGTATAAGTGGGAACCGCCGCGCAAGGGGACCGCAAAAGGAATTTAGTGCGAAGGGACCGCCATTGAAATTTATATGTGGGGACCGCCGCGCAAGGGGACCGCAGATGGAAATTACTAGTGGGGACCGCCGCGTTAGGGGACCGCGAACGGCATTCGGGCATCGGAACCACCCGGGTCAGGGGATCGCCATTGGAATTTACTAGTTAGTGGGAACCTCCAGACGCTATGGGACCGCCAACAGCATTTGGGCATCGGGACCTTCCGGGCACGGGGATCGCCATGAAACTTACTAGTGGGAACCGCCGCACTAGGGGACCGCCAACGGCATTTGGGCCTCGACCTCGCCCTGGCTAGGGTACCGCCAAGTACTAGCTTCTCGTATAGCATAAAACCTACCATGCATATTAGTACGGTCTGAAAAGAGAGAATTGCAGTAGTAGCTTCTCGTATAGCATAAAGTCGGACGCTGTACAATTTCGTACAAAACGTGTTCAACGCAGTGCCCTGTCGGACGCTGTACGATTTCGTACAAAACGTGTTCAACGAGGGTTCCTGTCGGACACTGTAATATTTCGTACAAAACGTGCTCAATCCAGTGTCCTGTCGTACAAAACGTGTTCACTCCTCCGATGTCCTGTCGGACGCTGTGCGATTTCGTACAAAGCGTGTTCAATCCAGTGTCCTGTCGGACGCTGTACGATTTTGTACAAAACGTGTTCAACGCAGTGTCCTGTCGGACGCTGAACGATTTCGGACAGATGGTGTTGAACGCAGTGTCCTGTCGGACACTGTAATATTTCGTACAAAACGTGTTCACTCCTCCAGTGTCCTGTCGGATGCTGTACGATTTCGTACAAAACGTGTTCAACGCAGTGTCCTGTCTGACGCTGTACGATTTCGTACAAAAAATGTGTTCAATCCAGTGTCCTGTCGGACGCTGTACGATTTCGTACCACAGTTGTTCATCGCAGTGTCCTGTCGGACGCTGTACGATTTCGTATGACCTGAATTGTCAGGTCCTCAGATATCTAAATAGATTTTTTCCTGTCGGACGCTGTATGACGCTGTACGACTTCGTACAAAACGTGTTTACTCCAGTGTCCTGTCGGACGCTGTACGATTTCGGACAAACCGTGTTCACTCCTGCAGTGTCCTCTCGGACGCTGTACGACTTCGTACAAAACGTGCTCAAACCAGTGTCCTGTCGGACGCTGTACGATTTCGTACAAAACTTGCTCAACGCAGTGTCCTGTCGTAAAAAACGTGTTCAATCCAGTGTCTTGTCGGACGCTGTATGACTTCGTACAAAACTCGTGCTCAACGCAGTGTCCTGTACGATTTCGTACAAAACGTGTTCAATACACCAGTGTCCTGTCGGATTCTGTACTATTTCGACGCGTGCTACGATGGAGGTAGCACGTTTTGGCTGAAACGGTTTCTAAATGACGGGGCTCCTTAACCCAAAATCGTCGGAATATAATTATGTTTTTGCAATACCTTTCGTTGTATACCTAGGCCATGGGATTGTCCGTCGGGTAGCACTTCGCCCCCTCCCCCCCCAAAAAAAAAAACGTTTTTGAGAGAATTATAGAGCTCCAGTGGGGAGTCTCAGAAAAACAACGGGGCACCTCCACCGTAGCATGCGTCTTTCGAACAAAACGTGTTCAATCCACCAGTGTCCTGTCGGACGCTGTACGATTTCGTACAAAACGTGTTCAATCCAGTGTCCCGTCGGACAAAACGTTTAAATCCAGTGTCACTGTCGGACGCTGTACGATTTCGTACAAAAAATGTGTTCAATCCAGTGTCCTGTACGATTTCGTACAAAACGTCTTCAATCCAGTGTTCTGTCGGACGCTGTACGATTTCGTACAAAATGTGTTCAACGCAGTGTCCTGTCGGACGCTGTACGATTTCGTACAAAACATGCTCAATCCAGTGTCCTGTCGTACAAAACGTGTTTAATCCAGTGTCCTGTCGGACGCTGTACGATTTCGTACAAAAAACATGTTCAACGCCAGTGTCCTGTACGATTTCGTACAAAACGTGTTCAATCCAGTGTTCTGTCGGACGCTGTAAGATTTCGTACAAAACGTGTTCAACGCAGTGTCCTGTCGGACGATGTACGATTTCGTACGAAACGTGTTTAATCCAGT
>JAYJMJ010248704.1:0-15188 GCA_036873875.1 Laminaria ephemera | reverse complement strand
GGCCCACCAGCACCTTGCCAACGCACTAACATCAACACATATCTCCCGTTAACTGATTTCGAGCGGTAGCGAGCCGCCAATGTTTGGCCCGTCAGCACCTTATGAACGCATTACCACCAACAAAAATCTCCCGTAAACTGATTCCGAGCGGTAGTGAGCCACCAAGGTTCGGCCCACCAGCACCTTGCCAACGCACTACCACCAACACACACCTCCTGTTGACCGATTTCGAGCGGTAGCGAGCTACCAAGTTTGGGCCAACCAACACCTTGCCAGCGCAGTACCACCAACACATACTTCCCGGTAACTGTTTTCGAGCGGTAGCGAGCCACCAAGGTTTAGCCCGCCAGCACCTTATGAGCGCATTACCACCAACAAACATCTCCCGTTTACTGATGTCGAACTGTAGCAATCCACCAAGTTTCGGCCCACCAGCACCTTGCCAGCGCACTACCACCAACACACATCTCCCGTTAACTGATGTCGAGCGGTAGCGAGCAACCATGGTTCGGCCCACCAGCCCCATGCCAACGCACTACCACCAACACACGTGTTGTGTTGTCTAACATGTTGCTTTGCTGCTGCTGTGGTGTGTGTTTGATGTGGCTGTGGGTGTTCTGTGTGCTGGTGCTGTGCTGTGTGTTTGGTGTGGGTGTGGGTGTTGTGATGTGTGCTCTCGCTGCTGTCGTGTGTGTTCCGTGTGCGATGTGTTCTGTGTGCGGTGTGCTGTGTGTGCCGTGTGCACCACACACAGTCCCGAACACGATTTGCCTTCAGATTACCTTGAAATTGAAACCCATATTCGGATCTACAGCAAAGAAATCACTCTACTTTTCGTCTGTCAATTGTTGGTTATCGGGGCTGCTACCTCTACCCCCCCACGTTTATAGGATAATATTTACAATCGAAACCCCGTTTCTGCTATAAACGGCCTGCTCTTCGTAGTTTATTGCTACTACTTTTGTCCTCCTCGGTGCCTGTGGTACTACTCCTTCGGCCCACCAGCACCTTGCCAACGCACTCAGTTTGTGGTGCTGTCCAACATGTTGCTGTGCTGCTGCTGTGCTGTGTGTTTGGTGTGGCTGTGTGTGTTCTGTGTGCTGCTGCTGTGCTGTGTGTTTGGTGTGGGTGTGGATATTGTGCTGGGTGCGCGTGCTGCTGTCCTGCGCGTTCTGTGTGCGGTGTGTTCCTGTCGTGCGTGTGTTCTGTCTTTGCGTACGGGGTGCTCTGTGTGGAGTGTGCTCCTATGCCATAGCCCATAGGTGTGCTCTGAAGTCCCGAACACAATCTCCCTTCACATCACCTAGAAACCCATATTCGGATCTTAGGCCCAATCTTCTAAGACGCGTCTTAAAACTCGGCGTATTCCGGTTAATTAGATAGAGGTCCGCCTTTCTCGCTATGTTGCGTCTTGGCACGTCTTAGATTCGTTTCAGAATATATCAGGCGCTGCTTAGAGTCTTAGGAGATTGTCACGACCCCAGCGAGCTGCGGGAACGTAACGGGAACAACCCGCAGTTGAATCGATGACTCCAAGTTGCTTTTCGAACCTTCGTTTTAGTTTTTCTTCTTTCTTATTCTTGTTTATTTTCTTACTTGCAACTAGTCTGGTGTCCTGCCTTGCACATGTTTCGCCCTCGTATTCATTGCGTGTGGCATTGCATGGCCAAATCACCTTGCTTTACTTGCTGTGTATATCTGTCTAATAGTTCGTGACCACGAAGCTCGTTTCTCTCAGAGGAGGCATCGGTACAGACACTGGTTGTGCTGGATGTAGAGGTGGGAAGACAGTTTAATGTGAACAACACGCACACAGCCAGCTCTTATATCATAATATGATAGTATAGATTGTCTACCCTGCAGTAGTTTTTCATAACTGCTGCGATGTTTTAACGTTAAGACCATCGCCCAAATGGATAGGGTGGACCCTAACTGGACTAAGTCCGGCGGGAGGCTGTTTTCTCGTGGCCGAGGGTTTTGTTAGTGGGTGAGCTTGCGCAAGTCCCACACTACCTGGAGGGATGACCGCCCGGGTGGCTATCTCCACCGCACCTGCTCTCCAGGGATCAAGTCGGGTCGACATACTCACGCATCCGTATACCACAGCAGTTTACGCTGCGGTAGTAGTAACGGTGATCGTCGGTAGGGGCAGCTCGCGCTGCCGTTGCCACGGGAACTGAAGGATGCGCAAGCTAACGCTGGATTGCGAATGCATTTGAATTAAATTGACACACGACAGTTATGAAAATACGCGGAAGTGTGGTGAGCTTTAGCTTTATTTTTCCCCATCGGCCAAAAGCAAAATAGTTCACGCCTCGAGTACTCGTGGTGTTTACGAGAATTTCCTTCGTTCATTGAATCATCTACTACAGGTAAGTGGCCCCTTTTAAGGGGCCATAGTGCGTCCGGGCGGAGAGGTCCCTTAATTCCCGATATCCTTTCCTCGAATAAGATTTAGCACTTGCTGTACTTTGGGGGGTCATAACTCGTTTCCTACCTGTGTATGAGGCGTTTCGCAAGTGGGAGACAGTCTATTGGTCCATTAAAAGGGACGCGGGGTCCCTCATCGAGTGTCACGTCCACGTTGAGGGACCTGGTCAAAACACGGTGCGCAGGAGTTTGAGGGCCTTCAATATATACCGTTTTTCCTTATCGCGGGGTCCCTTAAAAAGGGGGTATCTTCTGAGCATGAATAGCCTTCGCGTTCCCGCATGGCGTCGTGGCTGGGCGTTCTGCTCGTGACAAGAGCCTCTATCTATACATTACAGGATACCTACATAGTAAGTAATAAGAAACAGGGTAAAACAAAGCCAGCCTGAGATGTACAGGAAAGTATGGAATTTGGGCGCCGTTATACTGAAGTTAAGTGTATAACGCACTGTTTCTCAAGGAAGGAGCCTAGCCCGGGTCAGTATTTCTGTTTCTTATTGGTACAGCAGTACAGGACACCTACTGTAGTAAGAAACAGAAACACTGACCCAGGCTGGGTTGCTCTTTTGTTGGAGGGCGCGCTTTAAACTACACTGCTGCTGTAGTACAGGATACCTCGTAATATGCAACAGAAATACCGACCCAGGCTGAGTTTCATTTTTGGGAGAGGGTGCCTTCTACACTAACTTCAGAATAACGGTTCCCGGATTTCGGTTCCTGGAAATCTCGACCTGACTGTCATGGTGGTCGTCTTCTTACTATTGTAAAATAGGTGTCCTGTACTCCTGTCGCTGGTATGCGGTTAGAGACCAGCTTTATTATCCACCTTCAGCGAAACTGGCGGACAAGAGACAAGGGGAGTGTTGGCCTCGCATCATATCATATAATACCGTACCATATCATAGAATATCATGTCATGTCATACCATACCATGCCATACCATACCATATCATATCATATCATATCATATCATATATTATCATATCACATCATATCATATCATATCATATCATATCAAATCACACCATAGCATATCATATCACATCATATCACATCATATCATATCATATCATATCATATCGTATGACATCATATTTTATCGTATCATCTCATATCATATCATATCATATCATATAATGCGTAGGAATGTCTAACAGCGGGATTCGCGTGGCCGGCGGGGCAGAGCATTGCTGTACTAGTTGGCGTAGAGTGGTGGGTATTATGACTTCAAAGGGAAAAAAAGAAAAAACGGCGAGTACGGAAACAAGGGACGCGGCGCGTCACGTATGATACTGGTATCAACGTACACAGCAAAATGCAGCCCGGGCTGAAGGGGTAGGCGATGCGCCCAAACTCCAATATAATGAGCTTCACGGTATGCACCAGCATGGTGATACTCGTGTTACTGTTCGATCTTGCTAAACGCACGATAAGGTAGCCCCTCTCGCATTTTATCTCTTTTCATGGGTCACAAATAAGTTAACCTTCGAGCCGGCTGGGTAATAGGGTGTTTGCCAAATTTTGGTTTGGTAGAAAAACATAGAATAACAGTGTTGCAACCGACGAACGCCACAACCCACGAAAGAGTATATAGGCTAGAAATTAAACAAATGGTGTGAATTTGTTTGTCTAACCAAGCTTTTCGTGGGTTGGGTTGGGCTTGGGTTGTGACGTTCGTATGATTTCAACACTGTGAATGTGATGTTTTCTTTACCGACCGAATTTAGTATCCCGCAAACACCCTTATACTTTTTATGTGTAGACGACATGGCCACCTGCCGCAAGTAGCCCGCCTGGCAACGGAGGTCGCGACACATCAGGTTTCGTTAGATACCTAGCCGTTGGGGTTGTGCGTCCGGCTTAGCTTACGATTTTCGTAAAGTCGGCTGTTGCGTGACGTGTAAAGCTCCTCAAGTGAGGTGTCTCAGAAAACTTAGGTTCCACCCCTACCATAGGGCGCGTCAATGGTACTGGACAAACGTCCGCAGTATTCTATTTGCTTCGGTTTCATATAGTTCTTGGTATGAATTCAGGGGGCGTGTTGAACACACCGCACATAGGTTTGAGCTTCATTAGAGTATTTCTTGCTGATAACTACACCACATATATTTTGTGACATAACTATACCCGTATTGCCGCTGTGCATACACAGGCCTGATTATGTTTTTCTAGTTGTATTCCGAACATCTGGGTATCAGGTCCCTCTAGCTACTGAGTTATCATCAAGGGGGCGTATTGGATTATGAACTTTGCGGTTCACACGTGTATTGTTGGCGTACTGTCACTACGCACGCGTACACTGGGTATCTTTGTTTGGATATGGGACAAATGTAATATGTGTCGAGATTACGGGTTTGGTCCTCCTCGTTACTCGGTACATTGCACAATATCAACTTACTTGTATCAGGACGTTGATGTTGTTGCAAAGCACCTAGCTTACGACCATAAATATCGGGGAATGTAGCTGTAGGACGGGCCAATTGACTATTAAATAATACAACAACCCGTAGAGTACAGCTACCCGTAGTGTTTGCCCTGGTCAGCCTTACGCTGATTACTCCTTCTCCTAGTATCTTCCCCTGTTGCAGTCTCTCTTCTTATTGTTTCCACATTTGGCCACCTAAGCGCCTTTTCAAACAATATCGATTCTTATAATCACAACTGTTCTTCGCAGTCCACTCGGTGCCATCTCTGCATTCCTTAGAATAGAAACGGAGCGTCGACACGCGTCATTCTTTCAAGACTAACACCCGACCCGAAACAATGGCCGTAACCTCAACCCAGACCTGATGCTTGGCTGAAAGATTTGGTATTATGCATAGGCGCATACACTACCGGCCCCCTCATAAGAAACAGCCCTAGAAGAGACTTAGCCAATACATGACAGGGAAATACAAAGTTCGACAGCTGTTACACTGAAGTTAGTGTTGGATGCACCCTTTCTCAAATATGAAATCTAGCTTAAAACCAATATCTCGGCTTCTTATCGTGGGGCGGTAGTGTTCCAGATCTAGACTACATCGCAAGCCCCCTCATACCAACCGCTCAGCGATACTAGTGGTGACGGCAGGAGAACCCACCACCTCTACCTGGTACGTACCGGTGTTAGGTATAGGTAGGTCGGGATGCCCGGTAGAACGGTCATTCCTGACAAGCTTACGTAACACACTAGTCATTGAGGGAAATATGGTTAAATTTAGGACACATGCTACGTTAGGAATAGCACCTAATTCGTCAGGCTCCTCACTTGAAGAGCTCTATTCTTGACCAAAAAACTGCTTCGAGAAACCAAATCGACGATTAACGCGACGAATGAACCCACGGGCTAGATGTAAAACGAAAAGAAAACAAGAAAAAAAAGGGGGTGTTTACGATTTCAAACCTGTGTTGGGTTGGAAAAAATGTAAAACTAGTGTATTGAAACGGACGAATTTCATAACCCATGGGCAACCAACCCACGAAAAAAATAAATTAGAAGTTTAAAAAATGGTAGCAAAAAATAAAAACTAACCCAACTTTTTCGCTGATTTTTCGTGGGTTGGGTTGGCCTTGGATTGGGATTTCGACGGTTTCAATACTATTACTATATGTTTCCCACCCACGTCCTACCCAGCCAAAGCTGGTACATCGCAAAACACACTCATATTTTCAAGGTTCCCATGATATTGGGTGCTTCCTTCGCTTAGGGGCCTCGCCCCGTCAGTGAGAAACCATTTCACCAAAAAGTCCCATCCCTGTTGTAGCACACGTCTTAGGTTTGGTTATGGTTTGGCTCTTCGCCCAAAAGCGTAAAAGTGACGCATACTACGATAGAGGTAGCACTTGTTTTGGCAAAAATATTGTATTTTGTGAATGGCGGGGCTCCTTAACCCAAAATTCGTCGGAATGCCATTCTTGTTTTGGAATATGAACGTGTTTTGTACCTAGGCCATGAGGTTTTTGGTCATCGGGTTTCGCCTTTTCGTTTACTAAAAAAACAAGCTTATGGGTGAAGTGTAGAGCTCCTCGAGTGAGGAGCCTCAGAAAAAAAAAAGGGGTGCCGCTATACCGTGGCGTGTGTCAAGTGTGCATGTGCATGTCAAAGAGGCGAGTGTTCAGTAAGCAGCGGTCGTCTGCATTGCGATCGATTCGTTTTGTGTGGACTGTATGAAATTCCCCAGTGTATGCCGGAGGAAAGTACAGTATGGGGCCGCCAACAAGAAACACGTAGTACGAGCGAGGCTTGAAACCTTGTTGCCCCACCAACCCTGAGCAACCTTTAGCATCAACTATCATATATCTTGGTAGGATTTTTCTGTTGCTTCACCCCGCTGAGAACGATTTTATTCTTGCAAATTTCTGTTTGGTGTCTCCCAAACAGAGTATGCCTAAGCGTTATTGCTACTGGTAGGTTGTTTCTTATCTGTGAGCCTATGCTGTATCTTGACTTCTTGTCCGATATTATTTTCTTGACTTGTTGTCTGACCCCGTTTTCTCATGCTACGATAGAGGTGGGCCCGTTTTGTTTCTGAGGCTCCTCACCTGAGGAGCTCTGTTTCTTCACCCACAAAACCGATTTTTTTAGTAAGCTGAAAGTGCAATACGACGAACAAACTAAACTCATGTGCCTAGGTGTACAAACAATTCATATAGCAAAACAAGGATGACACCCCGACGATTTTGGGTTAAGGAGCCCCCCCCGTTATTCAGAAAAAACAAAGTAGCCAAAAAGTGCTATCTCTACCGTAGCACTCCGCCGTTTGTTTTTTTTGCCTGTTTCGCACGGTTGTCCTGGATACGCCAGTAGGCGGCCCCCTTTAAGGGATATGGATGCGTCGGGGCGGCAGGGTCCCTTATATGCCGACGTCCCTTGACAAATTTGGCCCCCGTGAAGGTTTCTTGCAGTTTGTGTGGCGTTCGTCAACCGAGGCAAGGTGTGGTGGCCCCTTAGAAGGGATTTGGAGTCACTTATTGAGTGCTGGAATCGCTGAGAGGGACGAGGTGCCATAAAGTGGGGGGAAACGCGGTTGCGGGCATTATCAAGGGGTCCCTTGTATACCGCTTTTCCTATCGCGGGGTCCCTCAAAATGCCCTCCCTACTTTGCTCAACTTCGAGCTTCGCCTCCCCCGTCTGTTGTCGTGCCCCACGCCCTTCACGATTTTCGCGCTGGCTGCCTCTCTTCCAGCGGGCGCCCTTTGATACAGTAGTGTATGGTCAATCGCGTAATGTTACTCAGACTGGTGTTAGAAGGGTGTACGTAGGCTGACCCGACTACTAGTGAGTACCAGGTTATTCGCAATGTTTGCAAGTCGCCGGCTAGTTTTTTCGTTAGCTAGGCATACAATTCGCCGACGGTTGTGGTTTCTAGATGGCTAGTTGTTACGGTTGTTGCGTGCAGTAATTTTGCGTGTTTGCATCATACCGAACCGTTCGTGGCTCGACGCGTGGTGTACATGAACAAGTACAAAACAAGTAACACAAGTCCGTTAGTCGGCTTTTACTCCGCCACGAAACTGTTAACAATACCCAGCCGTGAAGACGTCCAGCCACCTCACAGCCCTACAAACTGGTCAAAATTCACAGGGATTTTCACCGGGCATGACCCGGCCTACGGGTCGGGTCAGAGTCGGGGTCGGGTCAGGAGGTGTTCGAAATGCCACGAGTCGGGTCGGGTCGGATCCGGGAAGGAGAATTTCAAATCTCACGGGTCGGGTCGGGTCGGGTCAGGGTCACCCTGGCCCGAACCGACCCGTGGACGCGTGCTGCGGTAGAGGTAGCACTTTTGGCCTGAATCGTTTTCTGAATGACGGGGCTCCTTGACCCAAAATCGTCGAAACGTTTTTTTTTTTCTGTTTTTGCAGTGATTTTCGTTGTATACCCAGGCCCTGGGATTGTTCATCGGGTAGCACTCTTATTTGCCGCCAAATCAGTTTTTTGGGAGGAATATATAGAGGTCCTCAAGACCCATGCTGCGGTAAAGGCGCACCATTTTGTTTCTGAGGGTCCTCACTTGAGGAGCTTCATACCTCACCCAAAAACTTATACCTCACCCAAAAACTTACTTTGAGAGTAAGCAGAAAGCGCAACCCGATAACCAAACCCGCGGCCTAGATATGAACAATATTCACATTGCAAAACAAGAATGACACATTCCGACGAATTTTGGGTTAAGGAGCCCCGTCGTTCAGAAACAAAATGGCCCAAAAGTGCTACCTCTATCGTACACGCGTCTCGAGTGAGGAGCCTCGGAAACAAAAAAGCTGTACATCTACCGTAGCATGCTTCCGTGAGAAGGGATCCCCCCCGTGAAAAGCCCTGTAAATTCGCGATTGTGAGATCGTCATATCAGGTGTTGTTTACTGTCGGTCCCACGAATGGCGGGTGTTCACGGCTAAGTCCTAAGCCTCCTTGCTCCGGCCACCTCCCCTCCTACGCCTAAGATGTCATGAGACAGCACCTGCACCCCTCCCTAGACGTCAATTTTTCCTTCATTTTCCTTCACTGACACCAAACTGCTAGGTTTTTGTGTAGATAACTCGGTCCTACACCCCTGACGGCGGTTTTTTTTTCCCTTATTGCTCGTTGCTTGACATGTTTCCGGGCATAGTTGTCCTGAGCTTCCTCGGGAATTTCGCCCCCACCGCAATCGTCCGCGAGAATGGGGCTTTCCTCACATGACTCCTGCAGGCGGCAAGCGAATTTCAACGTCGCGGGAAGCAAGACGGCGGTGTACTGCAGGCAGCATGCCGAGGACGGCGTGGTGGGCGTCTGTAACAGGCAATGTTCACATGTCTCCTGCACCAAGCGACCGAAGTATAACGTCGTGGGCAGCAAGACGGCGGCGTACTGCAGGCAACATGCGAAGGGCGGCATGGTGGACGTCTGTTACAAGCCATGTTCACATGTCTCCTGCACCATGCGACCGACGTTTAACGTCGAGGGCAAGACGGCGGCGTACTGCAGGCAGCATGCTGAGTCCGGAATGGTTAAGGTCGATCACCAGCGGTGCTCACATGTCTCCTGCAGCAAGAAACCGAGCTTCAACTTCGAGGGCAGCAAGACGGCGGAGTGCTGCAAGCAACATGCTGAGGACAGCATGGTTAATGTCATTTCCAAGCGGTGTTCACATGACTCTTGCACCCAGCACCCGAGGTTCAATGTCGAAGGTAACAAAGCCCCGGCGTTTTGCAGGAAACACGCCGAGGTCGACATGGTTGACGTAGGTCGCAAGAGGTGCTCACATGACTCCTGCACAAAGCGACCGAGCTTCAATGTCGAGGGCACCAAGGCGGCGGAATACTGCAGGCAACATGCTGAGGACGGCGTGGTTAATGTCAATTCTAAACGGTGTTCACATGACTCCTGCACCAAGCACCCAAGGTTCAATGTCGAGGGTGACAAAACGGCAGCGTGCTGCAGGCAACACGCTAAGGAAGACATGCTTGACGTAGGTCGCAGGCGGTGCTCACATGACTCCTGCACAAAGCGACCGAGCTTCAATGTCGAGGGCAGCAAGACCCCGGCGTACTGCAGGAAGCATGCTGAGGACGGCATGGTTAATGTCAATTATCATCGGTGCTCACATGACTCCTGCACCAAGCGATCGAACTGTAACATGAAGGGCAGCACACCGGCGGCGTACTGCAAGCATCATGCTGAGGACGGCATGGTGGACGTCTGTAACAAGAGGTGTTCACATGACGCCTGCAGCAAGCAACCGAAGTTCAACGTCGAGATTGGCAAGACGGCGGCATACTGCAGGCAGCATGCTGAGTCCGGTATGGTTTGTGTCGATCGCCAGCGGTGCTTACATGGCTCCTGCGCCAAGAAACCGAGCTTCAACTTCGAGGGCAGCAAGACGGCGGCGTACTGCAAGCAACATGCTGAGCACAGCATGGTGCATGCCCTTAATTGGAGATGTTCATATACCTCCTGCACGATGCAGCCGCGATGGGGAGTGCTCGCCGACGGTGAGGCTTCTTCATGCTCCCGGCACAAGAGCGATCTCGTAGACGACCCCACGATTGACTTCAAAGCAAGGTGTAAGGTCGCGGGTTGTTGGAAGCTATCGCAGTGGGGACTCGTCGGGAAGCAGCCTGCCTACTGCCGTGATCACGGCCTCCTCAAAGACGGACTGATCTGCACTGAAGCAAAATATCACAGCACAAAACGTTGTCGTAGCCCCTCCGACGTTGCCGCAAACAGGCCCTTGTTTGAGGTAAAAACTTAATGTTTCTTATTAAAAGCTGTCAACGTGAATCCCGAATCACACATTTTGGGCTTATAATTCGGTGCGGTCATCTCGCGGGGCGTTCAATCGCGGGAGAAGACAAAATACTCGAAAGTAGGCATCAGCAGAATCTGGAAATGGGTAATTTGACGTGTGCCTAAATGCGTGTTTGTATTATCCGGTTGATTGCTACCGGTTTCCGGGGATCTGGGGGTTTTACTGCAGGTAAAGGGGTTATTGGTCTGGGTAACGCGTCCCCGAATGCTGCATCAAGTGAATCGTGGCTTGCCCGGGGAGAGTCGACGTGATAATGGGGTTCCGGACTTCGTTTTAGGCATGGAGTTGTAGGTATTATGGTCCCACTCATGTCTGTGTAGGTTAGGGTCCGTAACAAAAGGGCACGACCCGTGTATGTTATGCGTGTCAGGAGCGCGTGACAACCAATTAGTACACCGACCGGTGGAACATGTGTTTTGGAGGTAGAATGGCAGTCCAGAGTCCGCGGCTCGGGACCCTGCTCAACCCCCCGGTTCTCCTCTTCAACAAGATGGCAAGCCGCGTGGTTGCAACGACTACAGTACGTCACGCCAGCAGTAGTGGTCCCTCTATACGACGCATACCACGGTAGAGGTGCACCATTTTGTTTTCTGGGGCTCCTCACTTGAGGAGCGCTATTAACCTCTCCCAAAAAAAACTGATTTTGGGGACAATTAAAAGTGCTACCCATGGCCTAGGTAAACAACGATAATTGTTGGCAAACAAAAAAACCAAATTCCGACGGTTTTGGGTTAAGGAGCCCGCCATTCAGAAACGAAAACGTTTCAGCCAAAAAGTGCTACCTCTATCGCAGCGGCGCGCGTCAGACGATGTGCGCTACGGTAGCGGTGCACCTACTTTTCCTGGGTATCGTCGCTTGAGGAGCTCTGTAACTCACCCAAGCTGAGTCTTTGAGTTTCCATGAATGTGTAACCCGATGATGACTAATCCCATGGCTGAAATGTGTAGAAACGTGCACAGCTTGATCAACGACCGACGTCTTCGTATCACCCTGTTGACCCTGGTGCTAACAAATACTAAGGGGAGTCGCCGACCCGTAATTCTTTTATGAGGGCATACCCCACCCGTAACACGCGCGATCGGAGTATCCCACACAGCTTGCAAAGATGAGCTTCGACGAAGCCCTCGATCTCACGGCTGTACTAGTGTATTTTTTAATTTTTTACTGGAAATTGTATACTGGGATTTCAGCGATATTGGGTAGCGCTCCTGCGTTGAGGATCCCCTTCTCTCAGAGCTGTCACGGTCATAAAATGCTGACCCTGGCGTAGCGTGCGAGATACAACCTATACCTGGTACGTTTTTCCCACTTAAAGGACTTGTACACCTCGCTTGGAAATTCAAGAAACAGGTGCCGCAGCCTAACTAAGGTCACATAGGATGTGGCTCGTTTGTTCGTCGAAAATTCATGCTTTAAGTGGGTATACCAGTATACCTTTTGTTAATCCCTTCAAGGTTTAGTTTCTGTTTCGGCTTTTCCTCAGACAGGTATCTGTCCTTGACCGCAGTGGATTGACCGCAGTTTACTTAAAGCAGTTTATTGACCGCGGTTTCCTTACGGGCGCTGATCGAGCTCGGCTCAAGAAGGCGACAACAACGTGCTCTCGGCGGTGCCTTCACGCGTACCACTCGCCGCCGCCCACGAAAGTTTGTGGGTTTTCTCCGTGCGTTCGGCGCGCGGAATCCGAGCCCGCGCCCGCCAGAATGGACCCAGTATACTGATACAGTCCAGCATGTTGATTACTTGACTTGATAAAAGACTAGAGTCTATATTGCCAAGACAATGGAACCCAGTGCACTGGTGCAGTCCAGTACACACTGATAGCTAAGACAGCCGAACCCAGTGCACAGGTGCAGTCCAGTACACACTGATTGCTGACGTATCATAAGAAATCAAGTCAATAAACTACCGTCCAGTAGTATACGATATGATGCCCAAATCCCGTCAACACGTCATGATATGCCTACAAGAAATCCAATTTGGGCAATCTCTATCCATCAGCACTTCTCGAGAGAAGATCCAACCACACCCCTGGCAACGGCTCGCCCCCTAGAGCATGGATCAGCGTAAAATCTTCGACGCTGTCGTTTACATTCATGTAGCCTTGTCCAGAGCCACGCGGGTTGGCCGTAGGTTGTTTGAATCTCCAGATCGAAAGTCAATCGTGAAACAATCATCAACGTCGAGAATTCACAGAGAAAGCAGCACGGGCATTTCGTACGTACACTCGAGATGCCATCCACTCGAGCTTGACAAGTTTCTATCGTCGCAGGAGACGTTGTTTGAATCTCCTAATAGAAACCCAATCGTGAAACAATCATCAACGTCGAGAATTCACGGAGAAAGCAGCACGGGCATTTCGTACGTACGCTCGAGATGCCATCCACTCGAACTTGACAACTTTCTGTCGTCGCAGGAGACAGGCGGCGATTCCGAAACGGTATCTTCCTTCGTCCTCTGTGTGATATGAGCCGAGACAAAGTGCAGCCCAATGCAAAGCGTGCACTTTCGGCGAGGTCTCATGGCGTGGTCCAAAATTAGCATATCGTTTTATACCAAATCGGGCAATTTTGCAGAAGTACTGCACGGGTGGTGGGGCCTATGGGAATGACATGTGTTGAAAATCGAGAATAGGAGCCTGTATTCGAAGGTAGCATTTGTTGTGAAAAAATATTATGCGTTGTCGTTGCGATGGGCGTCTCTGTGTGTGAGTGTGTTCTTCACATTAAACTGACATTTCCACCCATCTACACCCAGCACAACCAGTGTCCGTGCCGATGCACCGTCCTGCGTACACACAGGAACCGGTGCGCTTTCGAATTTGTCGAACGGCGCCACTTCATGGATGACTTCGACACAACAGGACGTTGCAACGGGGGTCATGGATGATGGATGCGTTCTACTGAAAGTAAGCGTAGACCGCATCCTCTCCCAACTAGGAAACCCAGCCTGGGTCGGTCTTGCTGCTTTTTACTATTACGAGGGACCATAGTAATCTAGTAATGAGGAGTAATGAGGACCAAATATGGTTAGCAAAAACAGTGTAAAATATAGGTTTTTGTGTGTATCGTAGGTCCTGATTACTATGGTCCTCCATAATAGGTGTCCTGTACTGTACATAGTATATAATATGTCGAAACGCATCATTGTATCTGACATGCTCACCTTAACAGACAAGGAGACTTTGGCCCAGTTCGTCCCCCCCGCCCCCCCCCCCTCCCTCCGAACGCCACGCCGCTAGCAATCTCCCCTTCCTCGGCACTGAGACGGGAGCCTCCGCGTGCAACTCGCATCCAACATCAGTTTTAATATACTTTGCGCCCGAGGCTGATTATTTCACGGCAATGTCTGACACACTCACCTTGACAGACAAGGAGACTTTGGCCCAGCCCATCCCCCCCCCCCCCCTCCGAACGCCGCGCTGCTAGCTATATTCCCTCCGTCGGCACTGAGCCGGAAACCTCCGCGTGCAACTTGCATTCGCTCGTAGAAATAGGTTTAATAATATTTTTGACGTCCACGGCTGAATGTTTCATGGCAATACCTGACATAGCAGGTACTTACCTTAACAGACAAGGATAGTTTGGCCCAGTTCGCCTCGTCCCCCCTTCCGAACGCCATACTGCTAGTACTGTGCCCTCCTTGGGCACTGAGACAGAATGAATCCTTCGCGTGCAACTCGCATAACAACACTAATAGGTGGTTTACGTTCACGGCTGCTTACTTCACGGAAATATATGACACTCACCTTAACAGACAATGACAATGTGGCCCAGTTCTCCTCGCCCCCCTCCTGCGAACGCCTCGCTGCCACCATTGTGCCCTCCTTCGGTGCCAAAATGGAAACCTTTGCGTGCCGAGAAATCTGCCAACCCAAGAGCGGGGGAGGGGGGGGGGAGTGCGAACGCGAGGTGTGCTCTCGTGCCCTTGCGCGTTCATGTTTTCCGTTGCGACGGGAGTTATAATGTCGTGGAGTGATGTTTACCAGCCTAACGCAAAGTATACGGGGCATTTTGGTATTCGTAGGGTTGGGCACTGGCAGCCTGGATCAGTAGATAAAATACCGCATTTGACAGCAATCAGCATACCGGATTGCACCAGTATACTGGATTATATAACGGTCGTCCCAAAAATATTAGTTTGATAGGTTTCCATTATATAGGATGTCACGTGTTTCTTTTGGACGTACGTAAGATGAAACCTACTGGCAGAACCTACTGGCAGGCTAAGCATCACGACAGATAATGCTTGCCACGGTAGAGGTAGCATCGTTTGGGCCAAAACGTTTCTGTATGACGGGGTTCTGCACTAAGAAAGCTACCAAATATATTTGGAATCCCGTTCGTGTCTCTTGATTCAATACACAGGTGGCCGGAACCCCCCCCCCATTCTCCAATGTGCGCGCAGAAATATCCTTGTGGAGGCGTTGTGCAATGCAGAAAACCCACAAGGTGCCTACAACCTCCGACATATATAGATTGTAGGCACCT
>JAYJMJ010248388.1:0-15200 GCA_036873875.1 Laminaria ephemera | reverse complement strand
TCCGGGGAGCTTCGTAGCTCCGGTATGCAACAGCTCTTGACGACCTGCCGCAAGGTGGGCTGGCTGCAACGCGCAGTCAAGGCCGCTGTTCCCTTTGAACTCAGGGAACGACTTCGATCGCTCAACCTTCGCTCCGCGACGGCAAGCGAATCTGAACGTAGCCGACTCAAGGGCGAACTTGGCCAAGACATGGAGCGCCTGCGCGACATGCTTGGACCGATGAGTCCGGCATGGCTCGACTAGGCAAGCTCCTCGCAACTCCCATTGTTCGCGCCGGTCTCGGCCGCGTCGGACTCGCCGCTGGCATCGCGCTGTCGGCGATCTGGCTCACGACCACCCTCACCGAGGATGCGTTCGCCAGAACAATGGTCGCGCTCTCACTCATCGCAACAGGATCAATCGGTGGCGTCTTCGGCTCGAACCGAGTATTGCTTCGTGACCTTGCTTCGGTCGAGGTTCCGTCGGCCAGGAGCGCCGAAATCGTGGGCGCTGCCCTTCGAAGCGCAACAAAGACGGCACTTCTCGCCGCGCTGATCACAACGCTGGCTGTGGGCATCATCTTGGGCGAATCGTCGGTGCTGGTCCTGGCCTCGACCGCCGCAGCTTCGATTGCCGGCTCGGCACTCTATTTTGAAAGCGACGGGTTCCGGGCCAACCGAGGCGGCTGGATTCCGGAGTTGACCTTTGGCCGCTATGGCGGAGCGCTCCCCGTGTGGATCTGGGTCATCACGCTCCTCGCTCTCCGACCAACCACGCCTGGCGCAGTTCTCGGTCTCTTGGCGCTCGTCAGCATGATCGTTGCGGTTCCGCTGCTCGTGAAACTCCTACGAAGCACCGGTATCAGCTCTACCGGCCAAACGTCTTCACTCCGAGACGCCGCCCCCTTTGGCATCACCCAGCTCACCGGACTCATTTTGCAATCGGCCGACCTTTGGGTTGGAGCCTTGCTGCTCGATACGAAGCCTCTGGCGTTCTACGCCGCAGCCCGCCAGTTCCTTATGGTTGTGGCGTTGCCGCTTCAGGCGGCTCAACTGGCATTTGTTGCTCCCCTCGCTCGCACCGCCGCCACGGGTTCAGCCGAAGATCTCCAACGAATCGCTACTCGGGCCGTGCAGCGGGCAGCGCCGCCAGCAATCGTCGCCGGGCTCATCCTGCTGGCCGTACCCCGCCAGCTTCTCCAACTTGTCTTCCCCGACGGCTACGACACCGCGGCGCTTGCCCTGGTCATTTTGGTAGGTGGGCAGATCTTCAATGCCCTCACGGGCCTCTGCGGTCAGGCACTCTCGATGAGTGGCCACGAGCGGATTGTGACCCGCGCCAACCTCGTCGCCGCCGCCTCGCTTCCGGTCCTCGCAGCCGCTGGAGCTGCGGCGTTTGGCATCGAAGGACTCGCTCTCGCCGTTGCCGCAACCACGCTCGGCCTCTTTGGTTCGCTGTGGTGGCTTGCTCGCCGCCACCTCGGAATCGAAACCCACCTCCGGTTGGCTCTCTCATGACGGCCTTCACGAGCGAGGCCGGGCTCATCGCCGTCCTCATCAATCTGCTGGCGATCCTGCCAATGTTCGTTGCGTTCAAGTTTGTCGAAAACCGGCATCGGCCGTTCTTGGTAACCATCTGCGGCTCGTACGCGGTGTTCTACTGGATGCGTTCGGTGATGCTCACTCTCGGCCTCGACTCGAGCGCCCTCGACCCGTTGGCAATCGATCCCCGGGGCGTCGATGCCGCCAACATTCGGCTCGCCGTCTGGTCGGTTTTAGCAATGCTGTCGTTTGTGGCCTTTCAGAATGTGGCCGTCCGTCCGGGCGCCGCCGGCCTCCCGAAGCGACGCTATGACTTCGTACAACTTCGTAGGCTCGCTATCTATGCATCGATCGGCGCAACGATGTGCTTCGGCGTCATCGTGGCGAAGGTCGGTAGCCCAATCGCAGCGATCGAGGCAGCCAAGTCAGAAAAGGCCGTCGCCGGGCTTTACCTCCTGCAGTTCGGACCGGTTGCGGCGATGGTGCTCTCTCTCGCTGCTGCACTTGCCGGAAAACGCGAAGGCCACCGCCTGGTGCTTCGAATGCCGTTCCTTGTGCTCGGCCTCCTCAACTCGCTCTACGTCTTTGCCTGGGGCTCACGTCGGGTTGTGGTGATCTATCTGGCGGGTCTCATGTTGGAACCGGTCTTTACCGCCGTTGGCGACCGACGCACCGCCTCCTCCAGCGGAAACCAAGGCCGAGACCTCCGCCGGTGGGCCGGGATTGCGCTGATTGGCGTGATGGTTATCGGCTCCGCACTAGGTCTTCGTGTTGCCCGAGACCATGTACTTCAAGGCCGCACGTCCGATGCCATCGCCGAGGCAAGTCCACTTCGCAGCGTGAGTGTGGCCATGAATGCCACGGTGTATGACTCCTACGTACTCGCCGTTCGCGACACACCCGATGTCTTCGAGTTCTCCGGGTCCGAGTTGTTCATCAACGGCACAGGCGGCGTCGTTCCTCGGGCTGTCTGGGCCGACAAACCCACCAACATCGCCCCGGGCGCAGCGTTTCGCCAGCTCTACGAACCCGAGGTCAAGAACGGGTGGCCCGTGGGCGCCGTCGGCGAGTGGTGGTTGTCCTTTGGATGGTTCGGCATCGTGCTCGGCGGCCTCCTTTCTGGCGTCTGTTACGCCGCAGCAAGCCAGGCCCTTGGCGATCTCCGAAAGAACCCTCTGGCCCACGCCCTTGCCGTAGGCATCGTGTTCCAGGTCCTTGAACTCGGCCTCAACGTGCAGTCGTTGGCCCGCTGGATCGGCTGGTGCGGAAGCGTGCTCTTTGCCCTCAGCATCGTCGCCCGACTGGCTCCCCCGCCGAAGCAATGGGGACAACCGACTCCTGATCGCGAACTGGTACGAAACCCATGAAGATCCTGCAACTCCACAACGCCCATCAGACGTTTGGTGGAGCCAATCTGGTTATCGAGCGCGAGAACAAGCTGCTCACCGAGGCCGGGCATCAGGTCGAGACCTTCTTCGTCGAATCCACTGAGATGTTGGCGGGCCCCAAACACAAACAGCTCACCTCGGTGATCTGGAACCCGGAGGCCAATCGAGCCGTCAAGCGACTCATCGCCGAGCAGGGCACCGACATCGTCCACCTCCACACCCCGTTTCCGTTCATGAGCCCAAGCGTGGTCCGGGCAGCGAAACGAGCTGGGGTTCCGGTGGTGATGACCTCGCACTCGTTCCGGATCCCCTGCATTGTGGGAACCCTCCAGCGCGACGGCGCCCCATGTCACGACTGTGTCGGTGCCGCATTGCCGGTGGCCGCCGTTCGACATCGCTGCTATCACGACTCGCTGGCCGCATCGGCCGCCCTTGCTACAAGCTCGGTACTGCATCACCGCAGCGGCACCTACTCGTCGGCAATCGATCAACATCTTGCACTCACCCCGTACATGAAGGACCTCCTGGTACGCGACGGGATACCCGCCGATCATGTCAGCGTGCACCCCAACTTCATCCCCGATCCTGTTGGTGCGGGAACCTCGAGCCCAATCCGGTCCGGGGCGGTCTTTGTTGGGCGACTCGTGCCCGAAAAGGGAATCGAAACGATGGTCGAAGCCTGGCGATTGCTTGGCCCTGACGCCCCGCCGTTGCGAATCATCGGCGGCGGCGACGAACGAGCCCGGCTCGAACCCAGCGCCCCGGACACCGTGACTTTCCTCGGCGAGATCCCCAACCCCGATGTGGTGGGACACCTTCAACGGGCCGAAGCGCTGATCTTTCCATCCGAGTGGCCCGAGGGTCTCCCCATCACCCTTATCGAAGCACTCGCCACAGGCACGCCGGTGCTGTACTCCGATATCGGCAACTTTACCGCCCTCCTCGACGACGCTGATTGCGGCGCATCGTTCGTGACGGGTTCGCCTGCTTCGCTGGCCGACACCACCCGGGCGTTCTTCGACGGCAATGTCTGCACCGATGGCGCTACTGGCGAACAGGCGCAACAGAACGCTCGCCACTACTACGAGCAACATTTCACGCCAGTCGCGGCGCTGCACCGACTTGAGGGCATATACCGCGGTACTCTCGGCAAGTAGAGCGGCCCACATAGGCCGCACGACCCATTGTTACCTTTCGGTATCTTTGGTGTACTGGTACTACATTCCACGAAAGCCGAGGCATTCCCCCAATGCTCGACACCGAAAAACCGTCTGAGATGACGGTGCCTGAGACTCTCTCAGTTCTCGCGCGCTATTTACCCCTAGTTCTCGGCGCGGCCCTCGCCGTTGGTGCACTCACCTTTGTCATTTCGAGCCTGCAAACTCGTCAGTTCGATGCCAACGGACGCCTCGAGCTCAGCACCCAGGTCGACTACTACGACATCGACGGCAAACGATTCGCCGCCGACACGTTCCTGCGAAGCGACGAAACCGTCGCCCAGATCAACCGGTTTGCCGACGATCTCGGCACCGAGATCCTCAACATTCGGGTCGACCTTCCCCCCGACTCCAAGGGCATCGACGTCAACGTCAGCGCCACGACCGCCGATGGCGCAGCAAAGGTCACCGACGAGCTCTTACGTCTGGCAGCGGAGAACGACGACGCCAAGCGGGCCGGACAGATCGAAGAGGCCCGCACCGGAATCGTTCTGCTCATCGACCGACTCAGCAGCGAAATGGTCGAACTCGATGCGGAAAAGGCCAGCATCATCGAACAACAGACCGCCGCCACCGATGCCGAACGCCGGGTACTTCAAACCCGCCTCGACGAGGTGTCCCGCGATCGCAACGCCCGCCAGGACCAGCGCAACCAGTACCAGCGCGAGATCGATAATCTCGAGCTCGACCTCGACTACCGCCGGGCCAACCTCGAGGTTGCCTGGGAATCCCTAACCCCAACCGATGCCTCCCGCCCAAAGCCGATGCGTAACGGCATTCTCGGTTTCCTCTTGGGCGCCATGATGGGCTCAGCATTGATCATGGTGTTCTTCCGTGACCAGGCTCGAGTCCGCGACGGAGACCGACTCGGCGCTCACCTCGGTGCGCCGCTGCTCGCCGAGACCACACCGGCCACGAGCACTACCGACCTCATGCCTGCCGCCATCGCCATCGACCGTCGAGCAACCGAGTCACGCATTGGTGCCCTGAGCCTCGCCGACTGCGCTGCCGACCAGGGAGCAGCCAAGTCGCTCAACACTCTGGCCGCTCAACGCATGGACGAGCACACAAGAAACCACTGGCTCCAGATCGCACCAGGCACCCCTGGCGCTCCCTGGGTTGTGGCGTGTGGCGACCTCGATGACGTCAAGTCCGCCGGTTATCTCGACATGGTTGACTCCGTCATCCTGCTGGCCGACAAGGGCAAGGTCTCGGTGAAGAAGGCGCACGCTGCCGCTTCGAGACTTCGAGCCCTCGGTATCGAAGTACTCGGCGTCGTCGTCGTGGCTTGATCGCTTGCCGATGACCACCGCAGCTCCCCAGCGCTCCGCCGAACCCGACTCGCCCTACAAACTGCGCTGGCTTCCCAGCGATATTCGCTCGATCATCCCGACGCCGCTCATGTTGGCTGTGGTGTTCACGGTCCTCCTCGTGCCGCTCGACTTTGGCTCCGTCCTCGGCCTCGGCAGCGAGGACGGCTATAGCTCCCGCGGCTGGGCGCTACGTATGGTGATGGCCGGCGGGCCGCTGCTTTTCCTCATCAACGATCCGGGCAAAGCCTTCGAGCGCATGAGTCGCCACCCCATCGTTGGGCTCACCCTCGCCCTCACGTGGAGCGTGCTCACCATCCCATGGTCCATCGAACCCAAGTTGAGTTTGGTCGCTGCCGTATCGTTTACCTGCACGCTGATGTGGCTCGTGACGGCCGTCGATCGTGCCGGTTGGGAAGCTTTCGAGCGGGCGGTATCAGCCGGCCTCCTGCTCTTTGTCACCACGGCCATCGCCACCGACATTCTGGGAATCGGCGTTGTCGATAACCCCGGGATCGCGTCGATCGACTTCGGCCGCCTCAAGGGAATCGCCCTGCACCCCAACACCCTCGGCGTGGCATCGGCAATTCTGGTGCTGATGTCGATTGCAACAATCGAACGCAAACGAGCCGTTCCCTGGCTTCCAATCCTGGGACTCCCCGTTGGAGCGATCGCTCTGGTTTGGACGCAGAGCCGGACAGCGCTTCTCGGCCTGCTCATCGCCCTGGCGTTCGTACTCACCCCTCGAGTTCTTCGTGGCGTCCTTGTTGTTGCCATGTTCGGCATCCTCGTCTTCATCGCCGCCTTCGGCGGCTTCGAGAGCCAAACCTGGGCCGACCTGAGCCGCTCGCCCGAAAACGCTGCCGAGATTAGCGGCCTTTCTGGCCGGCCAGACCTGTGGCGAGAAACCGTCCGCGTCATCGCCGACCGGCCCGTTCAGGGCTATGGAATCGGCACCGCCCCCGAGGTGTACCGCGATACAGGTGTCACCGTCCGCACCGGCTGGGACCCGCCAGACGCCCACAACGAATACCTTCAGAGCAGTCTCACCATGGGCTTCGTCGGCCTCTTCTTTGTTCTGTGGAGCCTCATTGGATACTGGCGAAGCACCCGGAAACGGCCCGACAAATGGCGAGACGCCGCCGTTGTCCTCGTTATGGCTGGCAGCTTCACCGAATCGGTCTTGCTGGCGTTCCTTCCGTCGCTAACCTTTGTCATCATGGTCGCAGCTCTCGCATCGGCGAGTAACCCCAACGAGACGGTCCGCTCATGAGCACTCCCCCTCCACAAGACCCGCTCACCCACGATCCGTCGGCCCCGTATGCGGTCGTCATCATCCCGGCCCACAACGAGGCCGGCACCATCAAACATTGCCTCGATGCGGTTCTCGATGATCCAAACCGAGACCGACTCGATGTCCTCGTCGCCACCAACGGCTGCACCGATGACACCGCCAAACTGGCCGAGTCGTATGGCGCTCCCGTTCGTGTGCTCGACAGTCCGGTTGCCGGCAAAGGCGCAGCCCTCAATATGGCCCTGGCAGCGACCCCCGATGTCGTCCGGATCTACGTCGATGCCGACGTGGTTGTTAGCCCCGGAGCCATGACCGAAATCGTCGAAACAATGAAACGAACCGATGCGTTGGCCGCTGCGCCGAAGATCGTTTTCGATACCTCGCAGAGCACACTCCCCGCCCGTCTCTACCTTGAGACATGGGCCAAGGCCGACTACTTCACCGAAGGCCATGTGGGCACCGGGCTGTATGCGATCTCGGCGGTCGGACATCAGCAGATTCCGACGTTCGATGATCTCTTTGCTGAAGATCTGTTACCGATCCAGCGATTCCCCCGCAACCGGCGGGCCACGGCATCAAACGCCACGTTCCGCCCACTCTTTCCGCAAAACCTCCGAGACCTGGTGAAGGTGCAGATGCGCCAACAGGTCGGCGTTATCGAGTTCTTTGAATGGCTCGAAGAAAACGGCGAAGCCAAATCGCTCGACTCGCTCGACAAAACGTGGATTCGCAAGCTACTCCGCGACCCCCGCAACTGGGCAGGGGTAGCCCTGTACACACCATTGCGTGTTGTGATTCAAGTAGGAGCGCAGTGGAAGCGCCGCTACGGCACTCGCACGTGGACCCGCGACGAAACCTCGCGGCAGTCAGCCGCTGCGTAGTCTCATGGATAACGTGAGAGTCGCCGTCTGCATCGCCACGTATCAGCGGCCCGAGCAGCTCAAACTGCTACTCGATGATCTTTCGGTGCAGAAGTTCACCCACGTCACACCAACGTCGGTGGCGATTGTGGTCGCCGACAACGATCCGAACGAGACCGCCCGAACAACGGTCGATGCTCTGCAAAACGCCGCAGCCCCGTACCCCTACGAACTGCACTACATCGCTGTACCCGAACGAGGCGTTGTCCCCGCCCGCAACGCCGCGGTCGCGTTTGCCCATGAACTCGACGCCGGCTGGATGGCGTTTATCGACGACGACGAACGGCCCGTCACCAACTGGCTCGGACTGCTCCTCGACACGGCCGAACGCACCGGCGCCTCAGCGGTTGCCGGACCGGTGCCGGAGCGGTTCTCGTTCGATCCTCCATCCTGGTACATCGATGCCGGACTTCATTGTGCCGAATCATTTCCTACCGGATCTACCGTGAAGCGGTTCGGAGTTGGGAACCTGCTGGTCTCGGCGCCTGCACTTCGCGGCGTCGCCGAGACAGGCGAGACCCCCTTTGACCTGCGGTTCAATGCAACCGGCGGCGAAGACGTCTTTCTCGGTTTTCAGCTCACCAAGGTGGGCCATCAGATGGTGTGGTGCGATGAAGCCATCGCCACCACCGAGGTTCCGAAAGAACGCACCCAGTTTCGGTGGGTCATGCGTCGCCAATTCAATGCGTATCGCAACTACTCCCGGGCGCTTCGACTCTCGTCGGGGACCCAGCCATGGCCAGAGCTCGCAAAGAGTGTCGGCCGCCTCGCTGAAGCAGCAGGCCGAATCCTGCTCGGGGCAGTCCGCCTCGACAGGGGCGCTATGTCAGCCGGTGTGTATCTGGGCGCTGGAGCCCTCGGCAAGTTTGCCGGAACTACCGACCGCCAAGACTCCGGCTGGTGGGATTAATCCCGGCCGACTGCTCGTAAGTTCGGGGCCGTATCGGCGGGGTTCTGCTTGCGCAGGGGGTTTCGACTACCCGCAATCTCGCGCACCCATACCGGGAGCAGGTACACCGGCTCGACGAGGTAGCGACGCCAGAGGCGCCGAGGCTCAGAGACCAAACGGTGCATCCATTCGACGCCGTACTTACCCATCCAACGAGGAGGGGTGGGAATGAGGCCAGCGACGTAGTCCATCCCGGCACCGACGGTGACAGTGACCGGAACGCGTAGGTGGCGACGATTGGCCGCAAGCCAGAGTTCTTGGCGAGGCATACCCATACCGACGAGCACGATGTCGGCTCCGTAGGTGTTGATCTGGGCGATAACGCTCCGTGTCTCGGCCGAATTCGGCGAGGCGTCGAAGAAGCCATCGTGGCCTTCGAGTTCGAGATTAGGGAATCGCTCATGAAGCGCTTTGCAACCAAGCTCAAGCGCCTCTGGGGTACCTCCGAGGAAGAACACCCGCCAGCCCTCTTCTTGAGCGGTCGTGAGCAGACGGTCGTACCAGTCGAGGTACGTGTTGCGGTGGCTGCGATCAACGGCGCCGCCCAGCAGTCGCCCCTGCACCACAAATGGCATGCCATCGATGTAGGCCACATCGGCCGACGTGTAGGCGGTCCGCACGGCCTCATGACGCTTCTGCAGGTATGCGCTGTGAAGATTCTGATGAAAGATCGTGAGCGGAAGTCGCGACGCCACGTGTTTGTTGATGAGACTGAGCATGTCAGGGCTCGTGATTGCCGTTACCTCGACACCAAACATCGTGCTTCGCTCGAGCGGCTCGACGTTGATCGGTCGAAGACGCGGCGCATCGCCAGCGTCAGTATCGGGGCAAAGCCCACCCGGGTGAGGTAGGTCGGGCAAAGAACAGCAGGTCCTGCCGGGCAGGAGACTCTGATCGGTAGTTGTCATGAAGGCGGTTTCACTATCTTCAGTTCGTTAGAGAACTGCTTGGGGGGATTTCTGCAGGAGTTACAGCTTGCGGCGGGACTGAAAAGCAACAAAATGCATTAATAGACATTGTGACTCAGAACCGACAACGGCGCAATAACTAGCACCCGTAGGTTAGTCGGCCTACTTCGGGCCTTCACCGCCGGGACGACGCCAGGCCCCACTGTTGGGGACCCCCTAGGGGGTTTTGGGGGGTTTCCCCAGCAGACGGACGGGTGTTCAAATGGCTCAATGGATACATGAGCAAAACAGCAACCCCCGCACTCTCCGAGACACCGGCCCCGGCCCCAGCCTTCACTCCAACCCGGGCTCCAAAGCTGAGCGATATGGCCGGCGCAGCCAAGTCCGACCGGAACCGGGCCGTCGACTTCTACCGGGCCGTCGCCATGCTGGCCGTGGCCCTCGGCCACTGGGCCGCCATTTCGGTCGGCCTTGACGCCAACGGCGAACTCACCGCCGGCAACGCCCTCGAATACGCTCCGTCGATGAGCTGGATAACGTGGCTCTTTCAGGTCATGCCGCTCTTCTTCGTCGTTGGCGGCTTCTCATCGGCCATGTCGCTCGATAGCCACTTCGGCACCGGCGACAACCTCAAGCCAGACGCTCGCCCGCAGGACTGGATTGTTGCTCGGCTTCGACGCATGGTCGCTCCGGCCATCACCTTGGCCACGACGTGGGCCGTACTTATCGTGGCCGGCTACGCCACTGGCATGGGCGCCATAATTGCCGCCGGCGCAACGGCCGCCGCAATCCCACTGTGGTTCCTCAGCAACTACACCATCGACACTGCTCTGGCACCGTTCGTACTTCCCCGCTTCCGAAAGAACCCTGCACTCTTCGCTGTTGCCGGGCTATCACTGTTCGGCGTTCTCGAAGCACTTCGATTCACTGACATTCCGGTCCTTCACCACCTTGCGCACCTCAACTGGGTCCTCGGCTGGTTGCTCTTCCAAGTCGCCGGTTTCGCATGGCGAGATGGGCTGCTCCCAACCGGCGGAAAACTCGCCGCGGTTGCTGCAACGCTTTGGACCGCCGCTATCGCCGCCGTCACCGTCGGCCCATGGCCAACCGCAATGGTGCACTTCCCCGGTCTCGAGAACTCGCCCACGCACCCCCCATCGCTGGCTCTGCTGCTCTTCGGTGGCGCCTACAGCGCGACGGCACTGTTCTTCGCCCCTGCCATCTCGAACTTTCTCTCCTCCGACAAGGCCAACAACAAAAAGGCATGGTCGGCAGTAGTCGGCGCCAACGCAATCGCCATGTCGGTCTACCTGTGGCACATGACGGCAGCCATTGCCGCCTGCGCCATCATGCTTGCGTTCGACATTCTGCCCACCGCCGATGTCGGCACCTTTGCCTGGTGGATTCAGAAGCTTCCGATGTTCGCCATTGCTTCGGTCATCCTGGTCGGCATCGTCGCCAAGGTCGCCAAGGTCGAACAGGCAGCGCTACTTGCACCCCGCACGCCTTGGAAGGGCGGCATGCCGTCGCTCTTCGCAGCAGCCAGTCTGCTGTCGTTTGCTCTCAAGTTCTGGGCCGGTGGCAGCATCGCCCTGGTCGGCGGATGCATCGCCATCCTGCTCGGCCTCTGGCACGGTGTTCTGAAAGCTGAGGCACCTGCCCGAGGTAACGATCGGGCCTAACGCTCAGACTCAGGCTGGACGGAGTGTGTTCAGCTCGGTGGCGTTGTCGAGAATGATCTTGCGCTGATCGGCCTGGTCGAACTCTTTGAGTTCGACCAGGTAATCGAGCGGTTGGGGCATGCCTTCGATATGAGGCCAGTCCGAGCCGAAGATCACCCGGTCGGCGCCCATGAGGTCGACGATCTCATGCACGTCGTCTTCCCAGAACGGGTTCATCCACACATGCTCTTTGTAGCTTTCGACCGGATCGACCTTGAAGTAGCCGGGGTACTTGCGTGCGGTCTGATCGAGCTTGCGGAACAGCGTGCCAAGGAAATCGGAGCCGTTCTCGACCGAGGCCACGCGAAGGTTGGGGAACCGCTCGTACATGCGCTCGAACGACATCGTGATGAGCCAGTCGAAAGCCGCTCGCTCGATGTTGAAGGCCTTGATGGTCGGTTTCCACGCACCGCTAGAGCCGATATCGGCGCCGAAGCCGTCGGCGGCGTAACCGTTGGTCTTGTAGCCACTGTCGCCGGCATGGACCACGACGGTGACCCCAGCTTCGTTGGCGAGCGACCAGAACGGATCGAACATCGGGTCGCCGGGTGATTTGAACCCGCTGGCGGTGAAAACTGGGGCCGGGCGCATGCACACCACACGAGCACCGCGATCGAGAGCGGTCTGGAGTTCGGCAACCGCATGATCGACATCGCCGAGCGCCATATACGGGGCGGCGAAGATCTTGTCTTGGTAGTTGCAGCCCCAGTCCTCTTCGAGCCATGTGTTGAAGGCGGTGAAGAGTGTGTTGCAGGCGCCGATGTCGGTGTGAAGGAGTTCTTCGTACAGCACGCCCAGCGTTGGGAAGAGCCACACGCCGGCCAAACCTTGCTCCTGGAGCTTGGCGACGCGAGCGTCCTTGTCGATGTACTCGGCCGGTAGCGGCTCGCGTTCGGCAAGCATTTCGAGCGGCGAGCGGCCGTCGGGGTTCCCCCGAAAGAAGTCGTGAAGGGCTCCAGGTTTCGCGATGGGATCCCAGGTCGGGTTCTTCACCGCGTGGCTCACGACGCCGCCCACCACATGGTGTTTCCGGCCACCGATGTCGCACCACTGCACGCAGCGGGCTTGCATCTTGGGGTCGACGTGACGGGTGAAAGCGTCGAGGCCTTCGTAGTAGTGGTTGTCGGCGTCGAAGGGCAGATAATCGAGTTCAACCATGGCGAGACCTTAACGTGGCGCTACGAAAAGTCGTGAATTGTTGTGGAGGTGTACGTCTCCCCCGGGCGCAGAATCGTCGATGGAAAGGTCGGCTGGTTCGGACCATCGGGAAAGCCCTGAGTTTCTAAGCACAGGGCGCCATGGGTGACGAACTCCCCGCCGAGGAAGTTGCCCGTGTATACCTGCACGCCGGGCTGATCGGTACTGATGAGCATCGACCGTCCGGTGCTGGCCTCCGATACGGAGGCAAACGGTTGCGTGATATCGCCGTCGAGGACCCAACAATGGTCGAACCCGCTTTGGCCTTCGATGGGAATCGATAGCTGCGTTGGTATGCGTAGATCCATGGTGGTGTCGGTGACGTCGGCGAGTTCACCGGTGGGAATAGCCGTGCGGTCGACCACGACAAACCGGTCGGCCATCACCTGCAAGATATGGCCCTCGACGGTGAACGCAGTACCTGTCCCAGGACTCTCAACACCGGCAAGGTTCCAGTAGGCGTGATTGGTGAGATTGATGGGCGTGGCCTTGGTGGTGGTTGCCGAGTAGCTCATCGTGAGTCGATGCGGTTCGAGGCGGTAGGTGGCCCGCGCCGTTACCTCGCCGGGGTAACCCTCATGTCCGTCCGGGCTCACAAACTCCATCGTGAGTTCGGCCGAATCACCGTCGGCACCCAAGTGCACGATGTCCCAGGCGGAACGCCCGAAGCCGGTTTGGCCGCCATGGAGATGGTTCGGCGGAAGGTTGCAGTCGAGTTGGTAGCGCTCGCCGTCGAGTTCAAAGGTTCCCTCGGCGATTCGGTTCCCGAATCGGCCCACGATGGCGCCGATCGACGGGTTGCGGTCGGCGTCTTCATAGGCCTCGAGGTCGGGCAGGCTCAGAACGACGTTGCCGGCCTTTCCCTTCTGGTCGGGTATCTCGACCCGAACGAGGTGAGCGCCGTAGGTGATGACCTCGATGGCGATGCCCTCGGCCTCGAGCCGGCAACGTTCGATGGCTGTGGGCGGCTGGTGGGCGTGGCCGGAGCTCGTGCCCCATGGTTCTCGTGTCGCTCGCATTTCTTGAGTTTTGCAGATGACGCTAGGTTCGCTGCCCGTGGAACTCATATTTATTCGTCATGGCCGCCCCGTACGAGACGACTCGTCGGCCAACCCGCCCCTCGCCGAAATCGGCCAGCAACAAGCCGCTCGGGTCTCAGACTTCCTGCAGGGTGAGCAGATCGATCACATCATCGCCAGCACGATGACCCGGGCCCACCAAACCGCCGAGCCACTTGCTGGTGCGCTGGGTATGACCATCGAGCTACGCGACGACATTCGCGAAGTCGATGAGCATTCCGGCCACTACGTACCGTCTGAAGAACTCGAACCCGATGGCGAGTTTCTCCAGCAGTGGAAGGACGACCCATTCTTTATGTTCGCCGACCATGGCGGTTGGGAGCCGTGGAAGGTTCGCATGACCGGCGCAATCGACGACATTGTGGCCAACAACAGTGGCAAACGTGTGGCCGTCTTCTGCCACGGCATGGTCATGGCCACGGTCCACTGCCTCATCAGCGGCTCAGAGCGACCCTTCGATTACCTGGTCGACTACACCGGTGTCGCCCGCTACAAAGCCAACAGTGCGGGCCTCCGAACCGTCGTCAGCTGGAACGAAACACAGCACGTACGCGATCTTCTTGGTTAGCGATCTTCTCAGCTAGACGACGATGAGCTCGTCGAACGATTTCGCTCGACCGCTCACTACCAGTCCTGCCGCCGATACCAGCAGAAGCACGCCCATGGTGGCCACCACGATTCGCGGGCCGAACTCATCGGCCAACGGACCTTCTATGACGGCTCCGAGCGGCATCGTCAGTGTGAAAACCACAAGGTACAGCGACATCACTCTGCCGCGCATCGACTCATCCACCATGAGTTGCACGGTGCTGTTGGTAGTCGTGGCCATCGTCATATGAGCAGCGCCAGCGATGAACACGCCAAGCAGGCCCACGACGTAGACATCGGTTGCTGAGAGCACCAGCTCGCCGACGCCGTACATGGCAATGCCGGTGACCAAGAGTCGCGACTTCCTTAACGTGGTGCCCACCGAAGCCAGCCACGGGGTCAGCGTGATGGCTCCAAGGCCGAAGGCCGACACCAACATGCCGAACTGAAACTCGTTGACCATGAATACCCGCTCGGCAAACAACACCAGGTGCACTTGCGCCAACGTGCCACCAAGCATGCCCACAACACCGGCCGCGATGTACGCCGTCGTGATACCTCGGTGCGACTTGGCGTAGCGCCACCCCTCCGCAAACTGCTTCAGTGGCGACTCGCTGCGGCTCCCGGATGGAATGGTGGCGGGCAGTGTGGTGAGGACGAGTACCACGATGAGGAACGACACCGAGTTCCCGAAGAACGCCCACCCCGGTCCGAGGAATGCAAGCACCAATCCGCCTACCGACGGACCGAGCGCGCGGGCAGCGTTGAACTGGGCCGAGTTGAGAGTGATCGCGTTGGTGAGCAGTTCTCGTGGCACCAAGTCGGACACGTAGGCCTGCCAGGCTGGCATGTTGAACCCGTTCACGGTGCCGTAGCCCACCATGAGGCACACGTAGAGCCACGGGTTTCGCTGGCCTGACCACCAAAGCAGTGCAAACGAGAACGCCAAGAGGGAGAGCAAGGTTTGGGTCACGAGCAGAATTCGTCGGCGCGAAATTCGGTCGGCAAGCGGCCCGGCCAGCGGTCCCATCATTGCCATTGGCAACATGATGGCAAACACGCTTGCGCCCACCCAGGCACCCGACTCGGTGATCTTGAACATCACGAAC
>JAYJMJ010248280.1:0-15200 GCA_036873875.1 Laminaria ephemera | reverse complement strand
GATGGGAATTAGGAGGGGGGGGGGGGGTGGTCGACAGGAGAGGAAGACAAGAAAGGGGAACCGGAATGGACGAAAAGGCGGGGGATCGGCCGGGAGAGGTGGAAGGGCGGGGGAAGGGAGACGGAGAGGGGTATAGGGCCCAGTAGTTTCTTCAGGGAGCCGGACCCAGCATCATAAACGCAGGTGATGGACATGGGAATTATCATGTGAGGGGTAATGAGGGCAGACGGCGGCGTACCGCCGTGGGGGGCGGTGAAGGAACGAGCGATGTCATCGCTGTGCAGCGAGCGGGATTTATGAACAAGAAAGGGGAAGGGGACCTGATGCGGTTTGCAAACCTAGACATGACCATGTACTCGAGGACGGAGAAATCACGGAAGCGGAGAAGCGAGGGTGGGACAAAGTTGCCAGACCGGGTGGAGGCGACGGTAAGGTTACATTGCACATAGCGACGATCGCGACAGACGAGTACACGAAGATGGGACGGGAAGCGATGGCCCGAGTGGACACGCAATGGGGGAAGCTGTTCCAACGCATCAAGGAAGGTATTAACCATTTGTTTGTGACGAACAGGAGGGTGGTAGAGTCGGACGTTTTCCAGGGCGAGTTGGTGTCTCATTTCAATGTGAACCTGGCGACGTTGGGTGAAACGGTCCGGACGCAAGCGCTGAAGCTGAAGCGGAGGGGCAACACGTGGCCGACGGCGGGGGAGGCACGAGAGAGCGTTAAGGCGGCGGCGGTTGAGTACGGGAGCGAAGGGGGAGTGCACGGGGAGGGGTTCGAGAACGGGAGGGAGGACGGAGTGGGCGACAAAGGGGCCGCGCATGACAGGGAAGGGGGAGCCAACGGCAACGGGGCCGAAGGTCTGCGAGGCAACGGCGCCGCGTGGGGGAGGGGGGGGGGAAGCAACGGCAGAAAGGGCGCCCATGGGAAGAAAGGAGGAGGGCGCGGCAAGGAGGCCGCGCAAAGGGGAGGGAAGGAAGAGTGCGGCAACGGGGCCGTACACGTACAGGAAGAGGGAACCCAAGGCAAGGGGGTAAAAGGGGGGGTGCGCGACACAGGGATCGCGCACAGGGGGGGGAGGGGGAGTGCGCGGCCACGGGGCCGTACACGCTCAGGGAGGAGGAACCCAAGGCAATGGGGCAAACGGGGGGGTGCGCTGTACAAGGGTCGTGCACAGGGTGGGTGGGAGGGTGTGCGGCAACGGGGCCGCGCACATTCCGAAGGCGGCAGACTGAGAAATGGCCCTTCGCTGGAGGGGGGCGATGGCGCGCTCGGGGAAGACGGGGGAAGGCACATAAGCGGGAGATCGATTGTTGGGGGTTGTGGCAGAAGTAGGGGGGGAGATGTTTCTGGAGAAAGGAGGGGATGAGGGGAAGGTGGTGTGGGAGTTGGGAGGGAAGTTGCTCGCACCACATATTAACCTCGGGCGGGCGACTGAATTTTTCGGGGAGCAGCAGAATATCGATCAGTTCGCACTGCTGGAACAGATAGCGAGGGTGGGTGTGCCGGTGGATATTGGTCCCGGAGGTAACCTCGAGCGGGAGCCGGCCTGCGGAAACCATAGCAGCGCCAGTAAGCACTCGGCCGAGGTGTGGGAGAAAGCGGTGGGCGACGGCAAGAAGGGGGGGGCGATCGTGATGCCGGTGAGATTGGAGCGGGCAGTGCCAGGTTTGCGAATCAACCCGATGGGAGTGGTGGAAGAAAGAGGGAAAAGGAGGATAGTCCATAATTCAACGTACAGCGGCGAACCGGAGGGTGAGGAGGGGAGGGGGCGGCCAGTTAACGAGACTACGTATTGGGACCAGATCCCGCAATGCCAACTGGCGGATGTGATGCACCAGATTATCAGGAGAGTGCTGCTAGGGCTGAGAGACAAATTCGGGAGGGAGGGGAAGATCCTGATACAGAAGATGGACGTGAAGAGTGCCTTTCGATAGATGGGGCAGTGGACCCGACAGGGGCCACGAATTTCGGGTACGTGCTGGGGGGTTACTTGTTTATCGACTTGCGGCTGCAGTTCGGATGGAGGGGGAGCCCGGGGTAGTGGGGGGTGATCGCCAGTGCAAATCAACAAGCACAACGGCAGACGACAAAGGCATCGGCGACGATCCTGGCCGCGGGTAGGGTGGCCACAGCGCATGTCCGTATACCAGGGCATACGGGAGTAGCGGTGGAGTCGCTGCCCCAGGGTTGCACAGTCAAGGCGATAGAGGGGGGAGGGGCGGAGGACCCCGCATGGGTGGTTTTCTTCATGTATGACGCGGTTTCGGTGGAGTACAGTGGGAAGCAGCCGGGGGGAGGTGCCTAGCGCTGTCGTAGGAACCAGCGTCGAATCACTTCCAGGCCATGGAAGAGAGGGTGGAGAGGGGGGAGCCTCTGCTGTCGCACAAGAAGGTGACGGACTGGGCCCCCAGGCAGGAAGTGCTGGGTTTTGATCTAGACACGGAGAGGATGACGATATACCTACCGGCCAGGAAGATCAGCGAGTTACGGGAGATATTAGAGGATTGTCCCGGGGAGAGGAACACAACAACAGTACGGGCGGTCCTCGTGCTAGCACGGAACCTGCATCACGTGGCGTACATAATCAGACCGGAGAGGTATTTCGTGCGGCGGCTTCTGCAGCTAATCAAGCTGCATCTGAGTTGGCATGAGAAAAGGGGCGGGGGGGGGCGGGGGGCGGGGGAGGGAAGAGGGCAGAAGCGAGGAGGGAGCTGGAGCCGACGGAGGAGTTCATGGCAGATGTGGAGTGGTGGAGATGGTTTCTGACGGGAGGCCTGGCGGGAAAAGAAGAGAGGTTGGCAGCGCCCTTTTGCCGTTTCGTTAAACAATCCCACAGGAGGACATGGTTTTCGGACGCATTGTTCGAGGCAGTAGGGAGGTTGTGTCTGGAGATAGGGGTGTACTGGAGATACGCGTGGACCGAGGAGGAGAGAGGGAGGATGACCAGGAGTCGAAAGGGCGGGGACAGGAACCGATTATCCATCACCGTGGAGCTGCTCGGGATGTTGATGACGGCCTATGTGATGATAGTGATCAAGATAGATCGACCGGCGAGGGTGGGGGAGCCAGTGCTGATGAGAGGGGATAGCGTTTCGGCCGTGAAATGGGTGATGAACTGCAAGGAGGGCAAGGGGGAAGAGAGATCGGGGCGGACGATGAGGAGTTTGGGGGTGTTGGAGTAGATAGGTGGATGGTGTTTCCAGGCAAGGCATGTGCGGGGTGTGGAGAATGTGTTAACAGACGGGGTAACGAGGTGGAAGGGAAACGAATTCCAATCGAGGCTGACCAAAGAATGCCCTGCTGTAATGTGGCAGGCCCAGACTTGGAGTGGAGGGAGCGGGGATGTGTTCGGACATTTTGCGCGCAGCTACGCACTCGGACGAGTTGCGAAGTCGACTTGGAGGACGTATGCGCAAGATTGGAGGATGTGGGTGAGCTGAAGGGTCATGAGAGGGAAAGGAACTGGTTGGGGGGGAGATGGACGAAGGGGAGCTGGTGGATGAGCTGACGGAGTTTATGGCCTACTGTTACGCGGACAGGAAGAACAAGGAGGTGACCGTGGCCGGGAAGTTGATGGCGGTGAAGTTCTACCACGAGCAGTGGGTGGGACTCTCACTGCCGTTGCATCATTTCAGGATCAACGCAGTGAGGAAAGGGATCAAGATGGCGCACGTGGAGGCGGGGAACCAGACGCGGGTAAGGAGACCGCTGACGTGGGAAAAGATCAAGGTGATGGAGGAGAGCATCGGTGAGTGGGGGGTAGGGGGTGGGATAGCGTGAATCGGACTGGCCCTGACGTATCAGCTGCTGCTGGGGGCCTCGGAACTGTTCGCGGTGGAAGAAGGGAAGATGCACGATGTGTACTGTTTGAGGAGGGGAGACGTCACCTTCTTCGAGAGAGGGATGCAGCTGGGGCCGAGAAGGAGGAGGGCGGCGGACACCGTGGACATACGCTTCAAGGGAGGGAAAAGGGCCCAGGGGAGAAAGGGGGCGGTTACCGTGAGGACACGGGGAGCCGGGGAGGGGGGACTGGGGCTGGAGGGGAATGTGGTGGATTGGATGGTGGAACGGTTCGAGTATTACCGAGGCAGGGTTCCCAGGGGGGGGGAACGCACCGTTGATGGCGTACAGAAGCGGGGGGAAGTGGAAGGTATGGACGAGAGGGCAAGCGACGTACTGCCTAAATAGCGGGTTGGAGAGAGTGGGGGAGAAATGGAGAGAGTAAGAGAGGGGGGCAGTGGGGGAACTGGTACCGGAGGAATTCGCGCTGCATTCGGGAAGGGTCGGGGCAGCGACAAGGGTGACAGAGATGGGGGCACAGCCGTGGGTGATCCAGAGAGAAGGAAGGTGGGCGTCGCGGGTCTTTATGGGGTACGTGACGCCTAATACGGAAGATCCACTCTGGGTGTCCAGAGTTCTGACGGGAAGGACAGGGAAGCCGAATAGGCAGCTGGGGCAAGGGATGAGATGGGGCTTGTAGAGGTCGGAGAAAAGAAGGGGCAGTTTAGGAACGCGGCTCTGAATGGGTTCTGGGCAGTTGAAGTTGTCTGTCGGAGTAGAGGATGTTCGATAGCTCGTGACTATGAGTCGAGATAGATAGCATTAGTCTCCCAGCAGGGAGAGCAGATGGTGAGTGATCCCATGATACGTCATCACCGCCGCATACAACCATAGAAGTCAAGCTTCAAATACCTAAGAATATCCCAATAACCCGAAACGACACGTAACCGTCAATGTTGAAAGTCAAGTACAAACACCCTCTCGGCTCTTCACATGACTGTGACGAACCAAGAAAATAGAACACAACTCCATGACCTAAATCAACGCCGGTAGTGAGAAGAAACCCGTCCCAACGAGCAAAACCTCTCACAAATCCCCCCCCATACATAACTATCGTAGTCGCAAAAGAAATTACAGTAGCTGCGCCTTAAAAATAAAAACTAAGGCTAAAAGTATAAATGCCAGAGATCGCGAGGACCCCGTTCCCCCGGACAAAAGTATCATTTTGCCCCCTACTCCCGCCATAGATACGCAGATCGCGACGGTAAAGCGAGATAGCATAAATTCTTTTTCGCATGATAGAATTTATCTGGTGCTAAAAAATTCCGAAAACAGTAGATCGCTGCTGATACAACACAAAACCGAAAGCCCTCCCTTTTTGGTTCTGATCTACTCACTAGCTCTCCTGTTAATCGAATACATGTTTTCCTGCTGCTGTGCTGTCATAACTGCAAGCACAAAACAGCCTCAAACACTGGATTTTATAAGTTGAGAAAATGGTTTTCAATTGAGAATTTTTAATATTACTTTCAAGATTAATTATAAGAACAATTAATAGACGCTTGGCCAGGGCATCCAATCGGGAGCGCTCACGGCATCACGCAACACGCAAACACGGCTGGCTGTATATAAAAATGAGTATCGTAGCATGATGATGTAATCTGTGGAGGTAATGTGCGCATGAAGGCGATGACGCCCTCACCGAAAAAAATTCTCAATTGAAAATCATTTTCTGAACTTATAAAATCCAGTGTTCTAAGGCCTCCCAGATACAAAACCTATTCGATCATCCGCAAAACCATTCCGTTTTATGCCAAAAGCAAGACAAAAAGAAAATGCGAAACAACTTGTATGGGAATCAATCAAATCCTCAAAATATTTTATTTCTCAAACAATACCAGTGGTAGAATAACCAAACATGAATACGCATACCCTCCCTTATTATGCAACCAGTATCAACGTACGGTACACACAAACAAAAAATACCTGCAAAATAAATAAAATCAGAAACCAACAATACCAAAAAAACAAATGTATATTTCAGTCCGACCAGTCCTTCTGGTCCTATCCATACCTGACGCTGCGAAGCGTGTTGGGTTTACAAGACTGTTTGATTTGAACATGTAAACACACTTATTCAACTACCAGGGGGAGGGGGCTACTGTTCCGGATGAACCCAAAAGATACATCTCCAACCATTCACGACTTTCCGGAACTAACGATCACATCATTCAGAAATTCCAGCCCCCGTCGCGAACGATATACTGGAGAATAGTACGATCAACAAAAAAAAAAAACTAATTTCGACCGATTTACAGCAATTTTCCATCGCAAGAAAAACAAAGAAAAACATAATCCCTACGACCCCCACCAAAAAAAAAAAGATCTGAAGAATCTCCCCGCCCCGCGAAACAGTTACCGGAATAAAAAGGATCCAGCAGGCGATATACTCTTGTCTGCTCCCTCCACGATCCCCCGCTGCTGCCGTTGCTGCTGCTACCGTGGAGTGCACGCGGCAATGCCGCGCGACTTGTTGCCATGCTGACGTTTTTCCTCGTTTTTGATGCTGCTGCAAACAGCTCACGATACTCCACGTCCGCCATCTCCACCGCTTATCCCTCCGCAGCAGAGTGCACGCAGCTATGCTGCGCGACTTCCCCTTGCCGTTCCACACGGACGGCCGGGTGCACACGGCCTGGCGACGGCCATGCGATGTTTCGCGAAATGTGAAGACATATACTCCCACGTCTGCTCCTGCCACAACCGACTTCGAGAACTGGAATGCGCACGATAATTACATACTTCGAAGTATATATCGTGCCCACGATAATTACATATCGTGCTCCCCGCCGCCGCCACGCACGGCGGGGGTGCCCGCGGTTAAACTACCACCACAGGACTTCAAATCTCCTTTTATATCCCTGACACCTCAAGGTCATCGTCTTCGGATGCAGGAACCACCACCATTGCAAGCACTGCCTCCTGTGATGATCCTGCTTCCTTGTCTACCGGCGTTGCGCACACGCTGCTGTGGTGTCCCCTGCCGCCGCACCTGCCGCAGATATTTGCGGTGCAGGCGTCGCTATTGTGACATTTGGCCTTGCATTGCCAACATGTCACCGTATCAAGTGTTTTGCCAGCTCCATCATTTTTGCTGCGATGTCCCCCTCCTTTCCTCTTCCAGACCGATCCCGACCACGCCTCGGTCTGCCTCTACTGTTTCGACAGTAAACCTGCCCCAAATCTCGAGTGAATACTCAACAGCAGGCGGGCATAGACAAAGCACGCGTACGAGTACAGAGTGTTATCGTCCACACCCATTCCCGCGGTGTTCGACGTTTGCACGCAAGTCTTTTATCACGTAAAAAGTACTCGACAACAGGCATGGCAGAGACAAAGCATGGGTACAGGGTGCTATCACCCACACTAATTTCTGTATTGTCCAGTTGTTAGTCTTCGTATCATACCAGTCCCCGATATACTCGTGGAATCTAGCCCTATCAACATTAGACTATAAAGCTTGAGACAGCAACACCCATGCCATCAGCTGCCTCCGATCCTCCCTGGGCCATGAGGGACTCTTTGTCGTTCCCATTGGCCCCAACCCCTACGTACTAATCGTCATCAAAAACTGCCCCAAAACCATGCAAAAGAATCCTGCTACCCAGACCATAATGTGTGCGAGAGGACTCACCGTGCGGGGCAATGCCCCTCTCTTGTCCTCCTCCACCAAACTGAGCCCCTCCGGGTTCAGCTTCCGAAGGAGCACGTCCACCCTCCCGGCCCCCGCTGCCACCATCAGAGCGTTCCGACACTGGCGTCGCAGCAGCCCCCTGCTGCAACTTCGGTAGGTAGCAACTCCTGCTGCTCCCTGGCAGACTCCCATCTCGCCTCGCTCTCCTTCGTCAAACGCAACTCTTCGTGCGCTGATTTCTGACGCGCTTCTGCGTCACCAGCTGCTTACTGCATTTCTTGGATAACGAGCACTAAGATGCAGGATGAAGTACAGGACGAAAGTTGTACAGAAGTTCCTTGGACAGGTGATGTCACGTCGCGGGGGTCTTACTCTTTTTGACTCGTTTCTCTTGATGTTATCATTGTAGCTCTCGAAGCGAAGAGAGGTGCTTGAGGCTGATTGATGTTGTGAGCAAGGGGGCGAGGAGAGGGGGGGTGGGGCGGTGCCTCTGTGCCACCGCAGTTGAACCCAAATCCACATCTCATCCCCTCTGTCCCCCATATATATCGTGCCCATACATGCTAAATGCGATGGGCGGTCTTGCCTTGCCACCAGAAGTTGTTGCGGGCCTTGTACCAGATGTATGCCCCGGGAGGGAGGGTTCAGGAGCAGAAGTGCTTGAGCCAAAAAAGTGCGTGGGACGAGGCCGTAACGAGGGGCGAGGTATATTTCGCCCCGAGTGCGCGAACGTTCGCGGTGTGCGGCTCCGATGCGCATCTGGCGGTATAAGCGGTTGGCTTGCCGGAGTTGCGTTGGGGTGCCTGACCAATACCGGAGGATAAGGACTCAGACGAGTTGCAGATCCAGCTCGCGTTCCCAGGAAGGGCTTGGAAGCCCGGTTCAATGAGTTTCGTACAGTACTGCGATGATGCCACCACGGCCGCGAACACGTTGGTGGTCCGAGACCAGCTCGACCTCGACGCGTTCAGGCGGTTGTGAGACATCGTCGAGGGTGACGTGGTAAGGGCGGGATCTCTTCGCGAAAGAGTTGAGGACGTATGAGGTGAGGCCGGCTGGGAGGTGATTAGGTAGGTCGTGGGTATCGTTGGGGTTGTAGCATCGCTTGCACCGGACGACGGAGACGCAGCAGTTGGAGTCGCGACCCGGCATATCTGAAGGAAGGTCGAGATAGAGTAGCTTGTCTTGGAGAGGACGGTGGTCTGCTGTGGCGGAAGCCGTTGCTGGGCCCACGGCGAGGACTTTGAACGGGCCCATCCAGTTGAAGGAGAGCTTGGTCTTGAGGACGATAGTGTCGGTTCCTTTTCTTGCGCCCGGCGGATGGTAGCGGCAGTGTTGTAGACCCACGCCCAATCGCGTGTGGAGAACGGTGGAGATCGGCGAAGGGCGTCTAGGAGCGGGGCGTTGCGGCGGTCCAGGCGTGAAACGGTGATGGCGTGAAGAGCGCGAACAGCACGGTAGGCTCGTTGTTGACGGTTGGTGGCCAGGGTCTTATGTGCCAATTGGTCGCGGTTTAAGCTTTGATGTCCGCCAATGTTGGGAGTGTCGAAGACGGTGAGGGGGAGTCGGGGGCGTCGGCCGAAGTGTACTTCGTCCGGCGCGAGTCCGGTAGAGGCGTTACCTGAGCTGTTGTAGGCGCTCTCCACGTGAGGAAGTTCAAGGTCCCAGTCCTTTTGTTGTTCGCTACCCCCCAGAGCCAGCATCAGAGCCATCATACGATTGACGCGCTCAACGCCGCCATTGGTGCAGGAGTGGTAGGAGCTGGTGCTGATCTTGTGTATCCCGAGGCGTTTGCAGATGGCGTGGGCGAGTTCTGAAGTGAGTTGGAGTCCATTGTCGGAGAGGAGGGTAACGGGGCACCCCCACAGAGGAGCATACCGGTCCATGAGGATGTCGATGGTGCCGGCGGCGTTGAACGGGGCCTCGGTTGTGGCGTGCATGTCGGCTCGGCGGCTGAAACGGTTAGTGAAGAGGAGGATGTAGACATTGGCCCGGGGTGTGATCGGAAGAGGTGCAAAATAGTCGACGCTTACGAGGATGCCGGGGCCGTTAGGTAGCGGTAGGGAGAGGCTGGGCCAGCGAACGTTTTGTCGCGATGTCTTGCGCGCCTGGCACTTGAGACAGCGGCGGAGCCACCAGCGGGTTGATTTGTCCATGCCTATCCACCAGAAAAAGCGCTTCATCATGGTGAGTGTGGGGGAAGTCCCAAGGTAGTAACAGGTGGTGGAGTGGCACGTGTGCTGGACCCAGGGGTGCATTAGCATTCGTACGTAGATGCGCGGGGTACGGTCAGCAGGCTGTGGGGAGGGCATTGTTGGCGGCCGGTGGACGAGAACAGTGTCGTTGTCCGTGGTGTGGAGTTGAGCTTTATCGGCTACGAGGAGAACTTCCGAAAGTGTTGGCCGGCGGAGGGGAGGAATGAAGTCCAGCAGGTTATCCGGCGCGGAGGAAGGGGAGCTCAGGGAAAGGAATCGCATGGTGGCGGAGCAAAGGGAATCGTTGCGTTGTTCACGGGCCCAGTCTGTGTGGGTGAATTGGTCGATGGAGGAACGGAGATGGGTGGTGTCAATAGCTTCGATGGCGGGCAATGGGCGGTGTTGTCGCCGGTCTTGTGGTTGGCGCTAAGGCGTGGGGGGTGGCTGATGTTGAAGGGGTCCGTGTAAGAGGTGACTTCGTCGCCGCTGTTATGGCTGGGGATGAGGCGCGGGTTGGGGCGGTGGTCTACTGTTGGGGTCGTTGTTTGGCGCTGGTTCGGGGTCGAGGCGGTTGGCGAGTGTTTGCTGTCCGGGGGCCGCCGTAGTTGTTGCTCGGTGGTTGAAGCCGTAATCCGTGGGTTTCCTGGGAGTTCTAGCTGTGGTGGCGCAGCCATTTCGGGTCCGAGAAGATATCAGGTTCGACGACGGAGGAGGAGAGGACAATGTTGAGATGCCTGTTGTGCGCGATGGGGAGACGATGGGCGGCTTCAAAGCCAAGAAAAGAGGAGCGCCATTGTCCACGGGACTTTCTTTGAGCCGGAAAGAGGGGCGGGTTTGGAATCGTGAGCGGAAATTTGGCCGACGGAAACGCCGCAAGGCCAGTCAGCGGCGGTGTATTGGACAAGGCGTAGGCCGGAGGAGTGGCTGTGAGACGACTCGGCTTCGGGATCGTGGACAGGGCTTGGTACGGCGGAAACGCTGTGAAGCGAGTAGGCGGTGGGGTCTTGGACAAGGCGTGGGCCGGCGGGGTGGCTGTGAAACGACTCGGCGGCGGGGTCTGTTGGTGGTGGGGTCTTGGACAGGGCTTGGGCCGGCGAAACCGCTGTGAGGCGCGTCGGCGGTGTGGTCTTGGACAGGGCTTGGACCGGCGAAAAAACTCTGGGGCGAGTCGGCGGTGGGGTCTTGGACAGAGCGGCGGCAGGGTCTTGGAAAGGGCTTGGACCGGCGAAAACGATGTGAGGCGAGTGGGCGGTGAGGTCTTAGACAGGCGGTGGATCGTCGGGGTCGCTGTGAAAGGACTCGGCAGCAGGGTCTTTGGCAGAGCTTGGGCAGAGGTGGCGGAAGTTGAAGAAGTCGCGGTCAGTAAGATTGAACGGCAGGGTAGGGACGGTGGTGTCGGATGGTGGGTCATCGAGCCAATCCGAAGCCGATACAGGGTGTGAAGGGTTTCGAGGGGATGTAACCGCAGGCTTAGATGAGGTAGATACCCACAGTGTTGGGACTTGTTAGGCGGTTCGGTCCCGTAGTGTCGAGATTGGTGGCTGGTTAGAGAAGGCGGGAGAGGATGTGGGCATTGCCGTTGACTGCGCCTTTAGGGTGCTCCAACGTGTAGGAGTAAGCGGACAGGAATTCCAACCAGCGCTGGACGCGAGCGTTGTGCTCGCCGACCTTGGAAATGGTTTCCAGCGCTTTGCGATCCGAGAATATCCGGAACTTCATAGACCACAGGTGTCCTCGGAGGCGTTTGATGGCTCACACGATGCTGCCAGCTTCAAGGTCGAAGGGGGTTCATGAGCGTTCGTTGTTGAGGGTGGCGCGGCTCATGAAGAGGATTGGGCGGATGGAGCCGTCGGGGTGTTCTTGCTCGAGGGTGGCGCCAAAGCCATCGCGGCTGGCGTCGCAATACAAGCGGAAAGGGCGGGAGTTGTGGGCGACGGCACCCCAGCCAGGGTAGACCAGGACGGGGGCAATGGCGAGTTCGAGGAGGAGCTGTCGGAAGATGGCTTCGATGGGTGGGCTAAACTCGAACTTCACGCCTTGCTTGAGGAGGGCTGTCACGGGGCGGAGACGGGTGGACACGTTTGGGGTGTACTTCCAGTAGTAGCCAAGGTCTCCCATGAGGGAGGGGAGATGTTTGGTGTTCGTCGGCATCGGCGTATTGGTGAGGGCTACGACCTTTTCGGCGTTAGGGCTACCGCCATGGAAGGAAATGGTGTGTGCAAGGAAATCAGCTCTGGTGGCGCCAAGGTTGGCCTTGGCGGGAGAAAGTTTGAGGTTGTGCTTGCGGACGCGTTCGAAGAGGGCACGGATTTTGTCGACGTCGATGGAGGGGTCGGGGTCGAACCAACCCAGCGCGGCGCTACTGCCCTGAGGCATGACGACCCATTCAAAGAGCCGGGTATGTGTGCAGAACTCTGTCAGGGGGATGGTGTCCTTGTCTATGGTGATTTGGTGGAACGAAGACACCAGGTCGAACAGGGAGAACATGCGCCCTTTTCCCAGGGAATCCAAACCTTCGTCGACACAGGAGATGGAAAGTTGTCCGAGGGAGCTGATCGCTTTGAGCTTCTTGTAGTTAACCGTAATACGGACGTTGCCGTCTGTTTTTGTGATCGCTACCCTGGCGCTGGAATAGGGGAAGGTGGAGTGTTGGATTAGGCCAGCGGCCAGGTATTGGTCGAGCACTCTGTCGGCGTTTTTGGCGATGATTGGATTCATGCAGTACGGTTGGAAAGTGACGGGTGCGCTGTCCGGTGGAACGGAAATCTTGAGCGGAACAAGGGAGCAGGATCCGAAGTCGGTTTTAGAAGTGAAAAAGACGTCGGGGAAGTCGCAGAGGACATCGCCCAAAGCTGTGATAACTCTAGGAGACCAGCAGGCGCTCTGGAGATCGAACGTGATGTGGCGTAGGTGCTGAGGGAGTAAGTCCGACAGGTTGAGGAAGCTCTCTTTACGAGTTCAGGGCAGGGTGTCTTCGGCGGGGTGGTGTCAGCAGGAGGGCTTACGTCGTCGGCCACTGGAATGTTGTCGTGTAGGGTGTGGACGTCGGAGATGGGAAAGGTTGGTTGGAACTCCGTGAAAGGGTCGGACGGGGATGGGGCAGGTATTTGTACTAGCGGAGAAGCTGAGGTGCCCAGGAGGTCGCCTGGCTCGATGTTGGTGTGCCCTGAAAGCGGGATATGTTGGAGTCCGTTGGCGATGAAGATTTCGGTTTCGGAGTAGAGGCCATAGCGGGGGAGCATGTCGACCAAGTTGTGGGCTGTGAGTACAGGAACGCCGGACGGTCGCACCAAGTTGATCCGGATGAGAGAAGGGTAGCTGCAAGCGATCTGTTGCTCGGTGGTCCTGTATGAAAGTGGGGGGTGGAGAGGGAGAGTTTGCCAAAGGTGGGCTGGGAAGGCTGCCGAGGCAAGGTAGTGTAAGTGCGCTGCTCAAAGCGCATCCAGCTGTCGCGGCCAAGTAGAAAAGGGTGCTGCATGGTGGCTAGCTGAGCGGAGAGGTTGTCGCCATGTAAGAACTGGACGCTGAGGCGAACGGAAGTGGAAGTAAGGAGAGGTGCGAATTTTCCAAAACCACCCCAAGAGCGAGGGGTCGCGTGACGCTCGCTGATGTCCATAGCAGCGCCGAAGGCCTTCATTCGTTCCCAGGCCTCGGCGGTGATGAAGGTTTGTGGTGATCCGGTGTCCAAATGAGCGATGAGGGCGTCACGGATCTTGGCGGTCCGTTCGAGAGGTAAGGGCCGTGTTCGGGAATCACGGAGGAGAAAGGAGCCGAGGGATCCGGTTCAGTGATAACGGTGGGAACGGAGATGTAAAGGCTCGCCTGGTTCGCATCTGGTAGAGATGGTGGTAGAAGGTGGTCGAAAGTAAAGGTTGCGGTGTCGGTAGGGGAGGGCGTACTCATTTCATGCATAGCCGTAGTCATATGACCATTGACCCTGGCATCCCTACAATACCGGGACGGAGCACGTCGGGTTTTCACCGACCAAGCAGACATCGCGTGCACCAAGCCCGAAGCGCCGTGAGGTGTTCGGCGAGTCGCATGAAGGGTGAGCTGCATCCTACTATGAACCACTTGTGAGGCGGACTTCTGCACTTTGTGTGTGTAGAGACTCGTCGAGTCGCGGACTCAATAGAACAACCTTCTCAAAACAACCCTTTCATGAAAAAATGAAAAAGGCACCTCAGCTGAGAGATCAAGAATTTCGTCTATACATAAAATGCAAGCCATGCCTTGGAGATAATCATCCACTTGGGTCACTTTTGCAGTTGGAAATGTCAACACACAACCACAATCTCCTACACAAGAATACACTCGTACAGCCGGCCTCTTGAAGCACCGTCTGATGTCCAAGGTCTGGAAAGCTTGAGCGCGCATATACGAAGAAGCGTCCTACCGTATCTGGCATACTAAAGTTCTATGTTCCGGTGATGACTTGCCATCCTCCCCTCCCCTCCCCCATTTTTTCGACCACCACAAGAATAGTTTGCTCGGCGTTCAACCTTAACATGAATATTTCACTACTGTATTGTAATTCCAATCCTTCGCGTTCTCGGTGCCTATTGTTCTTCGGTAAAACTACCTGTAGATCCAACTCGTAGGCCTCCTGTGAGTCGGAAGGATTCCACGAACAGAGACGAATCGCTAGGCGGCGAAGCTGACTGTTAATAGCTGCCTTTATTTAGTCGGCAAGTCGGTTGGCCAGTTTGAGCTGCATTTTCTTGCATCGAATGTCCACGACTAGAAACGAATCGCTAGGCGGCCAAGCTGACTGTTAATAGCTGCCTTTTGGTCGGCAAGCCGGCTGGCCAGTTGGTCGGCAAGCCGGTTGGCCAGTGAGCTGCATTTTCTTGCATCGAATGTCTTCACTTTCGTCAAAAACCAAGCCGCTCTTTCGTAACATAAACTTTCTTACGTATGGGCTGCGACCATTTCGGAGTCACATGTCAACGCTCACAGCGATTCACGGAGAACGGGTGTGTGCCGCATTCAATAAGCCTTCCTACCAGTATGGAAACTAAAAAAAGTCGGAGATTCGGCACCTCCGGAAAACGTCTGCCTACTAGTCCGACAAATAAAGCCGTGCCAACTCACAGCTCTACCAATTTGATAACGTCGACGTCGAAGTAAAACATACCACGCAAACCTCGAAACTAAAAAAAAAGAGCGGAAGATTCGAGAGGAGTACACGGCAGAACGACTTATTTACTACTGTACCAGGTAGGTGTTTGGTTTTAACCCTTATACTTGAATACATAAACGAAAGAACGCGGAAAAGAAGGGAGCGTTGAATAATAAATACCACGTACATCATTACACCATAACCCAAAGTGTGAGCCTGTGCGTGAATACAGCAGCAGCTACGAAATCCCTCGCCAGACTGCAGTTACATCCATCCATCCTACATCATACCTGAAACAAACTACCTGATATCACTCAGTTTTTTACGTGTGTGTGTGTGTGTGTGTGTTTTCATCCCATTTATTCTGTGCGCCAGACAGATGTTTGACGCACCAGCCGGGGTC
>JAYJMJ010247956.1:0-15207 GCA_036873875.1 Laminaria ephemera | reverse complement strand
GAGAGAGAGAGAGAGAGAGAGAGAGAGAGCGAGCGAGGGCTTTTGTCCTGATTGAATCGAGGGAGGTGCCTGCCGAGCAGTGATGGTCTCGAATACGAGTGCAGATGGAACGACCGTTTTGTTGTTTTTGGGCTTTCTCAACGTGCATGATTCCAGCGTTGGAGTTTGTTCTGAATCGATGGCGATCAGTTATTTTAATCGCCGGCGATCTTGATCCTTAAGATGATTTTGGAACGCAAGTGTCTGTCTCGATTCGGTCTTGGTTTGATGTCGATTTCGATCTCGACTATTACTGTGTCTCATGACGTTTCGACCAGGTTTGATGCGTTACGCGTCATACCAATCGTCAAAACGTTTTTTTGTCGATAATATAGGGTTTCCCCCAGTGACTACGTTTACGATCAAATCTACGCCTCGCAGAAAGGTCTACGTTTTGCACTTACGCCGCCTTTTGACACGTATTTTCACGATTTTCGTGGTTTTTTGGAGACGCAGGTGTTTTTCCAGGACACATAAAAAGGCGGCTCCTGTGTTTCTTTAAGTGTCCGAACAGCTCCACGCCACCTTCCTTGGCCTCTCCGCACGGAACCTGCTGGCGCGCTCAAACCTACCCACAGTCTACCACAAACAACAGTCGTCTCTCAATAGTATCGCTACATCGTTGCATTGCCCTGTGCACTTCGGCACGTTGTGTTGGCGTTCTGTGCGCGGTGTCAATTCTGCGTAGATCATTCATTGCGTAATATCGGTCTCGTACGAGGCAAGGCAACTGGCCAGCATCAAGGTTTTCCCCGGTGGTGGTGGCACTGTTAAGAGTCAACTAGGCTCAAGAGGGTACAACAAACATGAGTCGGATTTCACTAGGAGGTCCGTCCCACAAGGGTTTTTCGGCTTCGTGCTTACGTCGCTATGCCTGGGTGGGCGTCGCCCTATGAACCTGAGCACGTCGTGTGGGAGTTTCGCGCTCGTTGTCCGGTCTTGCGTCGATCGTTCATGGCCTCACTTCGTCATCATAGCGAAGGAGCCTCGCCGCACCAAGTAGCAACCGCTTGGGTTTTTATTTATACAGTAGTCGTCCCACTATACTGCCGGTTAAATAGTGCCGGTTGCCCGCCAATGCGCCTATGAAATCGTTTGGCACAGGTGGGAACAGGCAGTAGTAGTATTGAGAGTATGTGGAATAGTGCTGGCTGCCGCAATAAGGCCGGCATTTCCGGCTGGCACATACCGGTACTACGGAGAGACCAGTACTGTATACGTACCTGGTCCTTGGTACCTGGTAGCTCCCCGCCAGCAACACGCTCCCGAAGGCAGTGACGACGGACTTCAATGTGCTTGCTGTTGGGAGTAGTGACAGAGTTGTTCGCCAAATGTGTCGCCCCCTTGTTATCCTTCTTCGCTGTGGTACACCCAACATCGTGGTACGGGAAAAACAAACTTCAGATATATTCTATGAGAATCGTCTCCCGGAAACCCGCGGCCATCGCCACATACTCCGCCTGCGTAGCCTTATGCTTAATGCATTTCGGCGTCCTAAAGCAACACGATACACAGGCACCAGCGCGCATCGCAACTCCACCACAGACAGACCTCCGGTCATTGACCTCGCCTGCATAGTCCACAAGCAAACGTATATCTCCAACTGAACTCCACTACTCAGACCCCTCTGAAAGGAAATACTGTAAGTGCTCGTTGCCTTGATGTACATCACAATGGGCAGCGCTGGCTGCCAATACAATGACGTTGTCGATGCAGACTACCTTGCCACCGCTTGAACCGCGCTGAGGATGTCCGTGCGAGTCTGGTTTGCCAGCCACATCAAAAATGCCGTACCAACAATCGAAAAGGCTCACCAGCGTCTAGCTCGTCCAAGTCAAACGAAGCGAGCTTAAGGTCAACCACTATAGGAATACTCTTGACGCGAATGATACCGAACTTCGCCACGGTAGCCTCAGCAAAAACGTGCTGTGATACCCTCAACGTCCTTGCATCCCTGTCTCGAGAAAATCGGCAACCTGCGTGCGACCGCTACTCCCATAGGTTGTTGATGGGAGCGGACTGGTTGAGGTCCTCACCCAACTTGTTACGCCTACGCTTAAGTCCCACCGCAAAGCTATCGTTTTCATGTACTACTACCACGATGGAAACGCCCCCCTCCTCTACCAAACGCATAACACACACCAGCTCGACACTGCTCAAATCCAAGACCCCTCATGCTGCGTGACCAGTTATGGTGCCATTTGTCGCGACGCCTGCTTCAAGGCAAACAGTCGGCGACACAACTGAACCACCTTGCCAGACATCGCCCCACACCCCTTGGGGATGTGCATGCAGATATCCTTATTTAGCTTGGACTGGACAAACGACTGCTTGGCATCGAAATGGCATACATCCAACCATAACCCGAACGCAATCGCAGCCAGCAAACGATTACTCGTAAATGATGGGCACGGGGAAAAAGTCTCGGTAACGTCAACGCCTGCACTTTGCCAAACGCTCCTTGCTACTGAGCTGGCGTTTGCCCGCACTGCTCTACTAAGGTCGTAAACATTTCAAGAAAAATCTCTCTTAGCGGACATCACGTTGATGACGTTTCGTTGATACGTGCCAGGCCTCGCTCGTCCACCACAGCGCCGAACGTCCCCTCACCGTGAAGACCACCGGTCTCCACATCCATGGCATACAGCCACATGTGCGAGACCTCGTCCGCGCATGCCTGACCATACGTGTCGGGCGTCAACAACTCACTCGCAAGGCGTAAACGCAGCTAACGGGAGGGGATATGGGGCGGGGACTGGTAGGCAATGTCCCTGCCGATATCCGCCCGCGCGGTAGAATCGAAACGAATCTATGCCTCTGGTCCAGGCCCCCTTGTCGTCGACCGTTTCATCGTCGGCTATACCCGCGGCTGCTGCTGTTGCTGCTGTGCCGATGAGTTAGGCAAGGGGAGCGCGGGCACAAACTCCGCCGACGTGCTGGCCAGCAATGCCTCCTGCCGCTGCGATACGGACGACGCAGGCGGCGTAAGCTCCGGCGATGCACAGGCCACCGGCGCCTCCTGCCGCTGCGGCACGAACGACGCAGGCGGCTGGCGCCCCGGGGATGCACCCGCCACCGGCGCCTCCTGCCGCTGTGACAGGGACGACACAGCTGTAAGGGGCACGTCCAAGGGCGCTAGCGATGCACCGGTCACTTGCGGCGCCTGCTGGCACCACACCTCGACATCTTGCGGCACTTCCGGTTGCTGGGCTGGGGCTCTGACAGCCCCCCCTTCGCCGGTCGTGATGGCGCGGCCAGCGCGGCACCCCCGCTGCTCGTCGTCCAACACCCCATGAACGGTTCGCGCCGATAGCCCTACGTCATATCGGCCGAGCAGCGCGCCGCGCCTGACGGCTATAGCATAAGTTTACAACAGTTCCATGCGTGGTCATTGCCATCGCTGAGTCATGGGCACATCTCACCCGCCTGTCCCGATTAGACCGCCCGGTTAACCTTGTGGCGCCCTGACATAATGTTTGGGAGTACGCAGCCCCGGTATGGCCTTCCGTGGAACGTCTCAAAATAGCACACTGTGCCGGGCTTTTAATCCACCCGCGCCACGATGTTAAGCACGTCGCACATCCACGTCCAAGGTTCCGGCCACGTGGGCCCATACTCGAGGGCCTTGGCCAGGAACTCCACGCCATCGAACATGAACTAAGCCTGCAAGAACGCTGCCATTCCATCCTTCGATACAAGAGCAAGCTTCCGCTCCACCCGCCGTAAAGCTTCAGACCACTAACGGGCGTGTCCTCGTGGCCGAGTTTGTTGTCGGACATCAGGGTCTGGAATTCCTTGTTGGTGAATTCGAAGTCGGTGTCCGGTGAGAGCATGCCGGCTTCCCGTAGGCGTTGACGGCTGGCAGGAGAATGCGGAGAGCGCGGGTAACCACGGCCGCGCTCTTATCCGGCAGGAAGACCGGACAGCCCATGTTGGTGGCATAGTCGATAATCAGTAAACAGACTGAAGCCTCTGGTGGATGTCGGCATAGGTCCCGCGAGGTCGGCGAACAGGTCGTTGAAGCCGCTTCTCGGCACAGTTGGATGTGGACTGGCAGTAGCCCTGCAGATCCCCTTCCGCACGGCACACCCGTCGCAATACTCCACACATCCTGTCAGCTTAATCACCAACTGACGCGCAGTCTCGCGGAGACCAGCATCGTGGGCATGGCCGAGGAATAGTGCAACTCGTTTATATCGATCAACCACTGCTTGCCAGGACTCAATATCGCGGCAGCAAGTGCAAGGGGAAACCGTGCCTTGCTTCACTGGTGGCCTCGTCGCAATTACATAGCTTTCCTTTACGGAGAAGCACACGTACGTCGAGCATATGTGCGCCTGTGCTGTTAGGCGGGATTACTCGTTCTTCCTGAATTAGGTTGAACGAGCACAAATATAAAGAACCCCGGCCGCAAACGCTAGATCACTTAGGGTCACCGCTACATCCTCCGTACAAGGCATCACCACATCAATGCAACCGAAACATTCTACCGCCATCTTCTTGACGTCGCCAATGATCAAGCCCGTCTCATTAAGAGTGGGGAGCCTCTTGTTGTGAAGTATTACGGGTCACCAGTGCTGTGGATGGATGCAGTGATATATCTAATCAGACGCTTAACATCCCAAGCCTTTTAGGTTCCAAATGACCACCCCCAATATAAAGCGCACACCAGTTGCCTTACAACGCTATAAGCACCACGAAGAGGGTGGGCCTCTAGTCTGGTTGACTGTTTCCCTCTGGCGCTTGGCGGCCAATCGCCTAGGAACGCGGTCCACCCTCGTAGGCTCCTCTGCCCCACTGCTCTGGCTGCCCTTGTACATCGCAGTCCGCCCGCGCTTCACCGCCCTAACGCCACTCGTCTCGCACCCCTGTACTTCACCGCCTTCACCTCCCCTGTCCCAATGCTGTACTCTACCGCCCTCACCGCCCCCGGCGCAATGATGGACTCCACCGCACCCACCGTCCCTGGGCCAATGCTAAACTCCTCAACGCTCCCGTCCCAATCGTCGCCGGCGTCGCCGTGCATGACTTGACCACAATGCTGATGTAGCCAAGCCCTCGGTTTGGGCACACGAACGCCTCCACCGACCATATCGGGCGTCGCAGCGGCTTGTAGGCCAAAGGAACAGCTCCCTGGAATGATGTAGGAGGGCCATGCGAAGAGGGTGAGGCATGGAGGTGATGACGTTGACGTGCATACAGGTGGGCGGGGCAATGCTGCACTGCCTGGCCACGAGCCGGCATGCTCAACAAGTACTGCATGTCCCCCGAAAAGCGTTCGGCGCTTTGAAAATCACGCCGTTCTGCCTAAGGGCACTACACAGCTCGCACTTGTATACTCCCTAGATCGACGCTCCTTGTGGCGGAGGAGACCCCGGCTGGTATCAACAATGTCCGGCATTGCGAAACTAACCAGTCCCCGCGTGTCGCTGCTGCTTCTGCCGCTGCTGCTGCTGGGGTCGGGGCTACTGCTGGGGTCGGGGCTACTACTGGAAACGCTGGCCTCCGCCCTCGCGCTGGTGCTGTTGTCCCCCAAATCCATACTGCCGATGCTGCTCCTGCTGCCCCTTGCGTCCATACTGACGCTGCTGCCGTGACTACTCCCTGGCGCCTCCATACTGCTACTGGTGGTGCTGCTGCTGTGGCTGCTGCCCGGCGCCTCTACACGGCTGCTGCTGCTGCTACTGCTGCTGCCCGGCGCCTCCATACTGCCGGTGCTTCTGCTGCTTCTGCTGCACGGTGCCTCCATAATGCTGCTGTCGCTGCCGCCGAGGGTGTGCGTGTTGCTGCTGTCCAGTGCCTCCAAATGTCACCCCTCCCGCTATTGCCCTCAAAGTCAAACGGCGAGAACGTGTGGATCCACCAACGCAGCAGCCGTTGACACGATCGCCGCCAACTTCCTCTCCTCCGACGCCTTGGGCTTGCGGTTAGCGTGGGAGGCTCGGACTATTTCCTCCATCTCCGAGCGCGTGCTACCGGGCCAAAGAAAACTAGTGGGCTCTCCCACGTCGTACAAGTCGCAGGGATGACGATGTACGATTAGGCGATCAACCTCGCGGTCGGACTTGTGGATGCCTAATGTGGACAATGCATTAAATTCCCTTCAGCACGAGCGAATAATAACTTGAGGTCTTCATGCCCGTCCATTCTGATGTTCTCAACGTATTTATCCGAATGACCCCTTTCGGCACCACCCTTCGGCAAGTACCAATCCATGACAGCCTTCCATGCTCTCTATACTGACCCCGCTTCATGCGTCCTCTCTTCTACAGGCTGCCCTTTGATCGAGTCCATAAACAATTTCCAAGTCTTCTGCCCTCTCTCCTCCTTCTCCTTACCACGATGATATATCGACTGTTCTCGCTCTACCATACCACCCAAACCACATGCCATCCGAATGGGGTCGGTTGTGGGCCTAAGCGTACTAATCGAGTCCCGAGCAGTCGAGCAATATTCTAATCTACCCGAAGATAAGTCAACCTTCGTCCCATCGCACCTCGGAATTCGCATGCTATTTGGCGACATTTTCAAATACGTGCCTGTCTGGCTGCGATAGCCCTGGTCACCGCGCCCTTGGCTGCTGCATGGTCTGCACGCTCACTCGATCGCTCAATTCCTTAGCCCACACTTCGGCAGCTTTCCTAGCTGTTGCTCCGGCTTCCCTTACCGCCCTCTCGGCGTCTCTTTTCATCGTCAACTCATCAATCCGCTGCCGACTCAGCTCGCTCTCCTGTGACATAGCAACACCCCCCCAGCAGCTCCGGGCCGAAGATGCGATATGTCGTGTTAGTAAACACTGCAGTAGTGACGACATCTGCCTTGCTGCGCGGCCCACCGCTCGGCCATAGAAGAAGAGAATACACTAAGAATTTGTTCCTTGAAGCCGCAAGTTCAACCCACATACAAAACAATGACGAACCCGTACCTTGACGTCAAAGGCTCCACACACACATATTTACGAGACGTATCGTTGCATAACACGCCCGGGTCGTCGTATTAGCATCAACGACCGCCCCAGCGGGCAGGCCATCAATCTCAAGGAGCATCGAGGCCTATAAACAATCCTTCGCGCAGCATATCAACACAAATCCACAGACCCGTACCTGTAACCGTAGTATCAAAAACAGCCATCTCAATTGGGAGTAAGAACCGAGTTCCGTCTCGAAAGGAAGACGTGGTTAATGTTCAATTGACCAAGGCGAGAAAAAAATATGTACCTCGCCCTCCACACACCACGGCTTTCCCCCATACCTTACTCCGCCCCCTCCTTCTCGATTAACCCCCTTAATCTCAGCACACCCTTGCCCCCTTACCTCTTACTCCCTCCCCGCGTTCCCTTTTTCTCCATTCCTAGCGCTCCCCCCTCTGTTGGTTTGGGGTTTGGCGGTGATGAAGGATTGTGGTCGAGTTAGATTTCATCGTGCCGGGTGAAGGGCCTCAAGTACGCGGAAAGGGGATGATCGTATCAGGTGTCTGTGTATGATTAGGCACCCTCGCAGCACTTACACAGCGACCCAAACACGGAGGAGTGAGTGCTATCCAATCGGCGATTAAGCGGCTCGTCCTACGAGTACAGCCGTAGGTTCTACCTTTCGGGACACTGCATGTTGAAGCTAGTCAACTTGTATCAGAACACCGTTTTCTTGTGGTGGTTCCTGCACGACCTTTGATAACATTTTATAGAACCGCCCTTTAAGCGATCACTCCCCGAAACTAACCGTCGCTATTGTTTTCTTCACTCTTCCACCCCCATCCCGCCCGCACGTATACACCCCGCACACCACCCCTCCACACGATCGCATCGTATCGGCCCTACTCCCAGCTCATGGCGTGCGCTATGGCCTTCGAACCAAATTCCGTCTCAATGTATGTGCTTGTTGTAGTGCATGACATCACTGTCTCAAACTCGGTCGGTGGTGTGTCCAAGTCCTACAAAGAAAGGTCGTTGTACCGCATAGTTGGGACTACGAAGGATATACCCGCTAGTCCCGCCTTGGTATGTAAAATGTAAACGGCAACGGCGACAACAAAGCCTCGCCCCTCTCGGCGCGGACAGGGTTCTTTCCTTTGTGCCTCCTGTCATTAAAACGACGTTCAGGTGTGTGAAGCTACAACAATTTTCCGTGGTTCCCGCCGTTCAAACCCCTACTTTTGTGAATCGAAACACTACGTCCATCACCTGCGCGCACATACAATATCTTTGGGTCACAGCCTCAAGTTCAGGTTTGCTTGTTCCACGCGCGGGTTGAGTGCAACTGTCTTCGGACGCGTGATATATTTAGCTCCTCGGATACAGCGGCCGCAACCTCCGCGACGCCATAATCGCCCGACGAAAAAAGTTTGCACGTTCCTCATCTACAGAGATGTAGTTTATCGTTCTGGAGAGAATTCTCGTGATACCTCCGATGTATGCGCGGGTATGTTCGAAAAGGATAGGAACAATCGCAAACTCAAAACTTCAGTAGATAATATGCGTTTCAGATCGGCATGATTATCGAATGGTTGCCGTGTGAGATTACCTTCGCGTAGGATGAGCCTGACATGGGACGAGGGTTCTAACTGGCAGCAGAGCGGCCAAATGTCGGCGTGGCGGTCGACGGGAAAGTCAATAAGAAGGATTGGTGAAATCCTGAGTTTGATTAGTTATTGGGATCCACCATCATGATATTTACAAACAGGTTTTGGTTCCTCGACCTCGCAACCAATCGGTTCAACCAAGTGGCGATATACGCGCGTCACAGCTGCCGTGGCAGGCGCAGCCTTGCCCTATCGAACAAATATAGGGACAGGACATAGTGCGCGGTTTCTATCGACACACGCTATGATAGAGGTGCACCAGCTTTTTTCTGAGTCTCCTCATTTGAAGAGCACTGTATTTCACCCACACGCTGATTTTATGTAAACTAAAAGGGCAACCCGATGAACAAACCCAAGGCCTAGGTATACAAAACATTTAGATTGCAAAACAAGAATGACATCCGGACGATTTTGGGTTAAGGAGCCCAGTTACTCAGAAAAACAAACGCCAAAAAGTGCTATCTCTATCGTAGCACGCGTCTATCGCTCTGAGCACAGTGTCTATAACATACCTTTGCCGTGCTGAAGTTGAATTTTGAAGTGTATACCGCGTGCACCGTTTGATATATGTCTATTTTTGCCTTCCGACCACGTGCAGTGCACGATTCAGTCCGATATATACTGAATACCCGTTCCCGCTTAGCAAGTACCAGGTACAATTTTACCTTTGTGTTCGCCCGGAATCCCTCAATGGTCGTATACGCGCATGACTAGGTCAACAAAAGATACGTTCGAATAGGGCTTGAAATTCCAGAGCAAGAATGCGCGCACAATACGATAACCGTCAAACGTGCTTTCAAATCCAAGACGAGCGAGTGAACGCCTCCACAATGCCGCCTTCTCACGTAGTTTGGACATCCATCTTTCGTTGGTCTCATGCTTCGTGTTACGCCACCCCTCTCTGGACCAAACACACCAAACACGCCTATGCTACGGAAGGGATACCAACACTAAATACGAGCGTCCTCGATAGAGGAGCTCTTCACCCCACACAAGCCGTCACTATGAGACACGTGCAATCCGATAAAAACTCCCAACGCCTCGATAAAAAAACGTTACAGCATCGTAGACCACAACGGGTGTTCGAACGGAATTGGGATGTTGGTTCCTCAGTTGGGGGGCCGCTCCAGTCAGAAACGTTGTGGTTGCAAAGTGCCACATACCTCTATCGTAACACGTGTTCAAAGCATTAGTCGCGGGACAAAAAACTAAATTCGATAGGTCCCTCCATGCATTGACGACACATAACTTTCTGCTCTAAGCCGCGAGGTCTGAGAATGGGGACTCCTCGCAGAGTTGCGCGGCCGTACCACAAACCCGGGCTACGGCCGGAGGGGCACCCACGTTTTCACTACCGCTGTGGGGGCACCTCGCGAATCATTTAAAATCATCAGTTGCTGGCGCAGGGGAACAGATGATTCCATGGCCCGTGCACATCGCGAAATCGAACAGCACATGAGCGGTAGCCATTCGCACGAGTAGCTCTGAGCTCAACTCGCCTAACCAAAATTCCTATAAGTGATCTCGGTACCGTTTGCTGGGTCCGCACTGCGTGAGTGGTTCTAAATATGGCCCAGCCCCTCGACCATCGGGTCAACTTAACCAGAGTAGAAACAGATACCGTACACGTTTTCCAAACTATTTTAAGAAGTTCGTCCTTCGTTGTATATAAATGCATCACCTTCACCTCAACATTCTACCGGGACACCAGTCTTGCTGCGTCTAAGAGAACAAGCTGGAACAAACGAATCAGTCTTGCCGTAAAAGTGTCGACCGTAGGAGTCAAATGTAAAGATCAGACTGCCGTTGCATTTACGTCCAAATGCCAATAAGTGTTTGACCCCAGCCGACAAGACCTATTTTGAAAACCGAAAACCATTACCACATAGATTTTTCTCTTCTCACTGTTAAGGTGTCCAAACAAGAACAACACCAATGGTTTGAAACGGTGTCGAAACAGAGACAAATATACTCCCCTACTTCGCGATGGCAGCTAGCTGGAACCTTCCCGCTGGTTAGTGGTTGGGTGTCGGAGTAATCGCCAACTTATTGATTCATTATACATAAAGAAGCACCATACTTCGAGCCACAAAAATGACGACCTGGTGAAAAAACGCAGAATTCCGCAAGGTGCCACACGCAACTAGCCGAAATACCAAATCAACTATTGACTAGTCCGCGACCTATAGTAAGCCACCTCACAGCCTTCGTAAACATGCCCAGCTTTGCACCCGCTACCCCCGACCCACCGGAAAAGTTCATTCGGGAACCGTGTATCAGCGGGAAGCCTTGACATTATCCAACACAGCATTGACCAAGGCTACGGTATTACAGGATTTTACTGGTATTTTACTAGAATTATACACCCCTTTCCCCTACCGAGTATGGACCACTCGTACGCGTGGCTTTGCACCTCGCTAAAAACAAAACGCAATGCAATATTCTGGTTGTCGCAGCGTAACAGCATAATTCATGGCGGGGATGCAAACCGCGAAACCAGAAAGAAAACAAGTGGTAGCCACGTGTGTGAGTGGCTCTGAGCCACTGAAACAAGAAGCCTAGACAGGGACCCCCCTGCCGTAGACTAGATCCTCCTCGCAGTTTCTACTCGTAGTTCTTCGTGAGAATGGACGGGAGTCCTCCTCGGCAGTGCAGGCTCTCTCCCAACAGCAGGCGTTTGGCTGTCACGCAGTGCTATACAGGGGACGGGTTAGTCGCGCGTGGGCGCCGTTGTATCGCTGGTCTGCGCCAAGCTCCCCGCAAAACCAGACGCGGTGGGATTCCCACTTTTACCCACTCAGTCACGGGAGCGGGCACCAGCCTTAAGCGTCTGTTCAGAGTCCCTCGCCGTCTCAAAATCAAAACATTATTAAAAACGGTTATCCCGTTGCCAGTCTTGCTCGTCAGTGCATACTCCCTCGCCCTCTCAAAAGCAGGCGGTGTTGCAAACGGTCAATTCATTGTCCCCGAACCATTCCTGCCACATAACCCATCCGTGATCGATGTTTGCTTCAGCATCATGGACGAACTCTTCCAGCAGTGTCGAACTGCAGGTAAAGCACCACAACGAACGACGGAAATGCAACGTGTAAAGGCGTGGATGCGCAGGTGGGTTTTGCGCCGTGCTGTACAGAATATGAGGCGTGTTGGGTATCTCACCGGTAGGCCCCTGCTACGGTAGAGATTTCATGTTGGAGTCAGAACATTTATGACAGACTGGGTTCTTCAAAACTGATGAACGGCCCAATATGTTCGAACCCGATGTGTCTGTTTCAGAAGAAAGCGTTACGTCCCTAGCAGATAGGAGTGTCCATCGGGCTTTAATATTTATATCAAAAGCCAGTTGGTGAGTGATGAAGTGTACAGATCATAAGTAAGGTGACGAACCCTAGAAAATTCTGGTGCTACTCCTAATGTAGCACGCGCAGTGATTAGCGGGGGTTGGGCATTTTGCTGTATATATTGGGCTTTGATACGCATCTTGCTGTAGATGATTGATGTTTGCGAGCTTCGTATACCCGTGGTCCGAAACCCGGCTCAACTCCACCCAGAAAAACAACAAACAAAACAACACACTCGGCAAAAAACCTAAAGAATGGAAAAAGCGGATACACCGGCCGCGGGAGGTGTTGCAACCGGTTTATATCACACTAACTGTGAAGACGAATTTGTCCCAAGATGCAATTGCGATGAGAGTAGCGATGTTCTTTCATTGGCTCTTTTCTCTCACATCCAGTCCGCGGTCACAAGACAGGCAAAAAGAAGGGTCCCTATGGGAGACGAGCAGAAATGCAAGGGTACGTTCACGGCAAAATATGCCTTTTGCGATAGGGGGAGCCCTGTATAGTCGGACAATGTTTGACTAACGGGCCGTCTCGAACTACAAATATTGTTGGGATACTATTTGTGTTTTTATTGTTTTCTGTGTCCATGGTGGTGTTCGGCCGGCTGCACTTAACCGTTTGGTCAAGTCAGTGTTCGGGTGAAGTGTAGGGCGTCTCAAGTGATGACCTCCGGAATAAACTAGATGCGCCCGTTACATAGCATGCGCCAATATTGACACACAAGGGATCGGTACTACGGTCTGTGGTATACCGTGCTGCGTCCCTTGCTAACGAAATCATGGCAAGACAATAATCACTAGAATGTATCATACACGCGACAAAAGACATAAATGAGCACGGAAATTAAGTGCTAAAAGTATTGTGTGGCCGAGGGTGGTGAATTTTTACGATCATCACCGAGCTCCTACATTTGCGAGTAGGCAGTAGGCAATATTCCAGCTGAAGTATCACAACCCAAATCAAAGCGGACGGAGACAGTGTCCCTTGACCCCCTGCTTTTCGGAGAAGGCGTACTACTGTACGAGTTGAGATAAAGTATTTCAACTCAACTAAATGGAAGCTGGAACACAGTACCCACCTCCTGCACAAGTATAGCACCCCGTCCGCTAAGCGCCAAAACCCCCTATCCCGAGCCCCTGTCTCAATGACGAGGCGGTACCGGGAGGAGTCATGCTCTCAAGCCCGACAACTCAAACCGAAGTCGAGGTTGGACACTGTACGCACCTCCGGAACAAGCACAGCACGCATTCTTCTACGTACCAACACCCCCAAGCCCCTATGCTGTCAAAGAAGCAGTAATGCTGTAGGACGAATCCTGACCAAGTTTCACAGCTCAAATACAGTAAGCTGGAACAACATCACCTAGCCCTCGTGTAAATCAAGAAACAGGACTGCAGTAGTATAAGAGGGGTTCATATAGACTCTCACAACTCGAACAAAAGCAAGCTGGAACACGCACCTCCCGAACAGGTAGAGCACCTCGTCCGCTATCCACCAGTAGTCGGGGTCTGCGACCGGGCCAAGGATGTCAACTTTCCCAACCACTTCGTGGGCGATGCCGTACGAACAAAATCCTCCCCAAGCAGGGAGATAGTACGTGGGATCGTTCTGTGAGCAAGCAGGTTGGCACGACCAGAAAGAAATTGTTGTTGTTGTTGTTGTTGTTGTTGTTGTTGTTGTTGTTGTTGTTGTTGCTGCTGCTGCTGTTATTGTTGTTGCTGTTGTTGTTGTTGTTGTTGCTATTACTGTCATCATTGAACTCACATTAGACCATCGCCACAACCTAGTTCGTGGTCACAAGACAGGCGCCAATAACTTTGGAATGAAAGAATACCGGAGTGAACTTTGAAATAGCAATCCGATGAACCATCACATGGCGTACTGTAGATATTGACGGAATTATGATTCTGCAATTCATCGCCGCTGATATGCATTACATTGCGGTTTCCCGGTGTACTTCTTACGGTAAGTACTTGCCTGAGTTGGAAGGTGGTACGAGAAGGGTGGGTAATTTCAGCACAAGAAGTGTGATGTGTGTGTTGCAAGTTGCGAGTACGAGCGTAAACAATACATTGTGGTTGGTGGGAATACGATCGAGTGTGTTTTGATGTATAATCCAAACATTTGCGCAAAAAGAGGCAAGTGTTCTGGGTGCAGTCACAATTCCTTGGTGGCTCGCTTTGGCGAGAAGGAAGTTAAAAAAAAATCCGTTGTTGGTAGTGTGAGACGAAGCGGTTTAAGGGCTCCCTTTAGCGAGGAGGCTGTTTTCTAGACTCGTGCCGTGGTGGGAGCCTAGCCGAAGCAGTTTTTTGGCTCACTTTGGGGGAAATCTGTCGTCCGGGATCGTGTGTTAGTGGGAGCGTAGTCACAGTTGTTTGGTGGCCTCCCTTGGCGAGAAGACAGGTTGCCCAATCACAGGTAGATATTTGTGTGCTATTCGAATCGGTAGCGCGAACCCATGCCTCCATATGATTTGCAACGAACGGCATTGAGCAGGGTCTCACCGCAGTTTGTTGGTGGCTAGGTTAGGCGTTGACCATGTACAGTCCCCGGGCGCAATATAATGTCTAGGTGGCCTCTAAAGGAACATTTCCATCGGTAGAGGGTCTCATCGGGACACTGAGTGCAATCGATTTGGGGCATGACCATGTTATCGAATAGAAAGGTGGTTTGCACACTCTCCCAGCAGTACGCCAGTATCCGCACCACGACGGAAGTCACGAAGGGCACCGCAGCAGACCGCGGAGACATGGACACTCCACAACCCTCGTCAGGTTTAAACAGCAGGCATCAGCCGTTCTGTCTATACGGCGGCAGCCAGAACCAGGACAAGGCCAGTAACGCCGCAGCCAAGCAGGCGCTAGCAGGCGATCATCGGTGCTGTGTTTCGCAAGATCAACGCACAGAGCCAAACATAAACCAGATATATGAGGGGATTGTTCAAGGCAAAGCGCGCTTATGATGCGGCGAAGCAAAGTAAAGCAAAGTCAAGCCAAGCCAAGTCAAGCAAAGCCAAGCCAAGACAAGTCAAGCCAAGCCAACCCAAGCCAAGCCAAACCAAACCAAGCCAAGCCACACCAAGCCAGGGCACAGCAAGGCACGGCACGGCACGGCAAGGCAAGGCACGTCAAGGACAAGGCACGGCAAGGCGAGGCACGTCAAGGTAAGGGAGGCAATTCAAGGCAAGGCAAGGCAAGGCAAGGCAAGGCAAGGCAAGGCAAGGCAAGGCAAGGCAAGGCAAGGCAAG